>OZ024824.1:4462119-4692119 GCA_964016985.1 Anodontia alba
GGAAACGCCTTGGAACTGGAGGGCTTAAACCAGTTTTACTCGCGCGAAACCTCACCTTTAATTCTGATGCAGCTCCAAATTACAAATATATTTCGGTCTTCTACCTCATTTGTGAAACATCACAGTGAAACTCATATTGTAAAAGCACTGATGAAAGAAAGCAAATGGCTCAATGGTAATTTGAAGCCAGAACATAAGAGAACCACAAACAGAACCATGATGGGTGTGACCACAGACATAATTAGTCAGGCGTCAACAATTTGGAACAGACTGAATAGTGGCCTATTCAGTCTGAGGACTGACCCCGCCGTCGTACAATGAAGGAGACAAACAGAGTTAACAAACATGGCTGGTTAACAACTGTGCTTGCAGCTTTGTAGCGAGTGACAATCTTTCTGAATTTATAGACTAAGTAGTCATAAAATTCTAAAACAGACTTTCTTGAAGAAGTGTTTTCAAAACAACGTTATATTCAGACATCAATTCAGAATAACGGACAATAAGGGATAAAACTTATATAATGTTTTACGCTGTTTATGATAACGCATCCCTTGCTTAACCCATTTACGCCGAAGGGACTCTTCTACCTCCACTCTTCGGATTGGTCCATTTCCAATATAAGGAGTGTCTGGTTAGTTTTTATTACCACGTTTCATAGAAATTCCTGAGTTCAATGCAAACAGAGTTGGCCCTGATCAGACGCCGCGTTCTGTGGCGTCTGATCTGGGTCCAGACTGTTTGCCAATGTCCCTTTTATGGGCTGCCAGGCTTAAATAGGTTAAAAATTTACAACTTGATTAGATACTCTAGCAAAACGAACTGCTTTTCTTTGGTTTCTGGTATGTGTGCTGTATGTCGTGATTTGTTTGCTCTGTCTCTTTGAATCATTGGTGGGCTGTATTCTATAATTGTAGCACTTCTTGGATGTCTTCTTCAATATTTTCTTCTTAAAATTGCTTTTTAACTCTTTCGGCACCAAATTTCAGACGACATTTGTCGTATGCTTTTTTTTTAAGCAAACTATCGATTGGACATATATACGTGGCAAAAAAGTTAGGGATATTTGTATGTACGGTGAAATAAAAGGAAACTAAGACATATCTGAAATCTGAAATTGATATATTTGATTACATCATTTCATTTACAGACAAAAATCCATCCGTTGGAGTCTGTAGCACTAGATGCGAATGAGAAAATTTGTATGGAAGATCACTAAGGTCATCAATAAAACCTCACAAATCTCTCAATATTGCGTATGTCCACCTGTTGCATCTATGCAGGCCACACAACGACGACGCATACTCCTGATGAGTCTGGCAGTCTGTAGCTGGGGTATCCTCCTCCACTCCTCCTGCAAGGCTGCTCCCAAAGCTTGGAGCGTTCTTGGTCGTGGAACTCTCTGTCGTACTCACTGGCCGAGAATGTACCAAACATGCTCGATTGGCGACAAGTCAGGGGATCGAGCAGGCCAGTCGAGATGATCCACATTGTTCTGCTGCAGGAACTGCTGTACTATCCTCGCCCGATGAGGTCTTGCGTTGTCATCCTGCAGCACTACGTGGTGTTGTTGAACAAAAGGCAGAACAACCGGCTGTAGCACTTCAATGATGTAGCGTTGGCCTGTCAGAGTTATATAATTTTGACCCCCTTAAACTCCACTTTTATATAGTAAAACTGGGATTTACAGGGATTTACAGGGATATACATTATTGTTCTTATTTCTGCTCAAAAACCATAGATTGTGGGTACTCGTCAGAACCGCCTCGTCAAAATATGAAAAATATCGATTTTTTTATCTAAATATTTTCATTTTTGGTGGTAATTTTTTTAGTATATTTGAATAGGCCTGTTTTCATAATGTTAAATCAAGACGATATACCTCAGCCGAAACATATAACTCATTTGTAAACCCATTTCTTAACTCAAATACAGCCACTTTCACACTCTGGGAGCTATTTATCCTTATAGAGTAGACCGCTTTCAAGAAGAGGACTGGGGTGCAGGAAAGCTAACAGAAGAAGAATATTCGAAGATACCCAGGAAATGTTACAAAAGTGGCAGCAAAATCTCCAGGTATATCAAATCATACTGGCAGTATTTCGCGTTACAGAAGTGTTTCGGTTTTATTAAAGTACGCTTATCTAATGCAGTGAAAACTGACTTATGGTCCTGTTTCCATTACGAAACCACGCCATTTCAATATAATCGCACTTTTTATGGCTGCAAAAACGAAAAGTTTCAGATGAAAAGAATGTGATCTATTTGTTATTTTTGCTCGAAACATAGATTGTAGGTACTCGATGGAACCGTCTCATCGAGGCGGTTCTAACGGGTACCTACAATCTACGTTTATAGCTGAAATAAGAAAAATAATGTATACCCCAGCAAACCCCATTTTTTCTAAATAAATGTGGGGTTAAGGGGGTCAAAATTACTTAGACATGATGTGCTTTCCTTGTGCTCTGACTTCAGATCATCATTGTGTCCATTGCTTTGTTTCATCACAGTCTTTGAGCTTATATGCGTTTCACTGTGATGTTTCACAGATTATGTAGAGGACCGAACATACTAATTGCAATTTTTGAGCTGCATCAGAATCACCACGAAAACACGTCTAAACAGTTTTGACTCCCTTATACCCCACTTTTATACAGTAAAACTTGGGTTTATAGGGGTATACATAAATTTCTTATTTCTGCTCAAAACATAGATTGTGGGTACTTGTTAGAACCGCCTCACCGAGGCGGTTCTAACAAGTACCTACAATCTATGTTTTGAGCAGAAATATGAAAACTATCAGAATGTTTCATCTGAAATTTTTCATTTTTTGGTGGTAAAATTCTCAATATATTTGAATAGGCGTGTTTTTGTAATATAAGGGTAAGGTTCCGCGTGATTAAAACTGGTTCCCAGCTAGCATTCTCTATAAATCTTTAGCGGGCCGATATCGGCCCGTCAGCACACCTGACGGTCCGATAACGGCCAGCTATAGATTTATAAAGAATGCTTACTGGGTTTAAGTCCCTCGGTAGTTTCCGTACTGACCGTTCCAAGGCGAATCCTCCGTTACAATCAATCTTTGTTCGTCGGTGGTAATATACGTGGCGTTAGTTTTCTCATTATTTTGTTCTTCATCTCTCCTTCTATTTGTGCCCCGGGAAAGCTGTGCTTCGTGATCGTGGCATTTCCTGGGTATCTTCACTTATATTTTTGTTGGTTTAGAAAAGTCCAAAACGGCAAGGAGGAAAATGGCCTGAGATACGCTGAAATTGTGCAAATAGTTCTTCTCTGTAACTTTCGACTGGAACTCAGATACTTTTGTTGCTTGTCCTTACGTTAAGATAAAAAAGTTATGTTATTTATTTTAAAATTTCTACACTTACTTGCGCGTAATATCATTCCGAAAGCAATTATCTTTTTTGTAAGAGACTAAGGATTTAGTTGAAATCTGGCAATTTGAAAACTAGAAGTGGTCAGAAATTATAATGAACGTGGAACGACTAGAACGCAACCGGGACCGGACCGGCATAGGGACGCCTGTAATGGAGTGGCAGTCAATTTCATTTCTCTTGTTCTTAGCGTTGCGGTCCGTTTCGTTCCGGTCAGTTTTAATGAAAAAATGGAACGGGGTTTACTAAAATTGAGTTATTGTCAGACGAAACGTAATTTGACATTTGAAATAATACAAACTGATTCCTCTACCCGCCCAAATCTGTTGGTTTTATGGGAAAGTACAAAATGCGCTTTGCAAATCTCATTTTCTTAAGTCAAAATATACCATTACTAAAGGAATGCTTGTATAACTGGACCCTGGTGGTGTGTCCAAAATGTTATCTGAATGGCAAACAGTTTATACCTTGATCAGACGCTGCGGTACGGCGTCTGATTGGGTCAACACTGTTTGCTCAGTCATAACTGTCCAAATAATTATGGAAATTAGAAATGAAGAAACACAAATCAAAATGGAGGGAGGGGAAATATTACTGTAAACATGGCAAAGTATGGCGTTGTCTTGGTAATACAGGTATTTATCTGAAGACAAATATTATTGTCTGGGTCTTTGTCTGCCAAAAAAGAAATGCCATTTTACTGAGACAGTGTCATGGGGAAAATGTGTTGTATGCGGACAGTGCTGCTATGCATCCTTAGAAAATCAATGGATACCGTAAAATGTCAAAAGTCGAGTCAAAGGTCCTCTGTGTGTGTGTGTGCGTGCGTGCGTGCGCGCGCGCAAGACGATCTGAATCTGAGTAATTTGCATATGCTCGAACCCATCATTTCTATTGACGTGGCCACTTATTACAAGTGTTTATTTAACAATTGTTTATGATACGATTGACTTATACATGAAATTATAGACCGCTTGCTTGCCCACGTTCGCGAAATTCAGAAAGTCGCAGATTCTAAAATGCGAACTTCGAAAGCCCAGATCACACAGCGCACACTGTGCAGTCTGATCTGGGCTTTCAATGTTTGTATATGGGATAACGTTTTCTTCCTACCCGTCGTAAATACGTTGCAAGTTATACCAATTACATAAGCAATGTCTGGTTAAACACATCAGTACGTCTGAAACAGGCTCATTTACTGTATTTACGATCATTCCAACTAATATACGGACAGACATTACTGAGCAAATATTGTAGATCCAGATCAAATTAGAAGCAGTTTGACCAGGCCAAGTACTCTTTGGTTTAAACACTCTCTTATTTCTTCAATAGTTACAGAATAATGTACCAAGATCTGACATCCTTTGCTGACAGCAATTTATGAACTTATACCGTCCGTTTCTAAAGTTGGCTGACACAACCTCCTAGCAGTCTTATCAAGGTTTTCTTGAATGCCCGTGAGACTTAGATCGGAGTGTTTCCGCCTGTGTAACTTGGATAAAGTTGCACTAAATGCCCAACTTATGATGCATCTAAACACCAAGTGCATCCAAAGGACACTCCTTGACAACCTACAGCGCTACCCAATTTAATTCTGAGTATTCACGTTAAATATTATTTTCGTTCGTTGAAACCTCATAACATTCCACTACATTATTTAATAGAACCAAAAGATGGCGTTTTAAAATGCTAGCCTTTTTGGGTTATTACGGTAAAACAATCCTTGAGTGTTAAATGGAGAAATGTAGCCTGGCCGGACGTATTAAACCTACAAGTATTAGCTTTCACATAAAAAGCTTGGCCTATGCTAGACCAAGTTTTTGTGAAAGCTAATACAGTCGACTCTCGTTATCTCGAAGTCCAAAGGACTATCTGAAATACTTCGAAATATCCGTACCCTGACATATCAGATTTGCAGAATTGAGGACAAAATAAATCGAACAATCACATTTCACCAATGTATACATTGTATATGCAATTTGACTTCTGAAGTTAGAGATATATTGAAAATATTATGGAAAAGACTAGAAATTGCTCCTTAGGAGCAATTTTTCCTCTTTTCCACAATATTTTGTTACCTGTTGTTAGATTTCCATGGTAAAACAGGGACCAGATTTTCAATTAGAGATAAGCGGTTATTCGAGATAAGCGAAGTCGAGATAACGAGAGTCAACTGTACTTTGTTTAGTCCATGGTAAATAAATTGGACCAGTCAATGACCTTTCAAAAATGCTTTTGGAGGACTGGGAAACATTAAGGTGGTCGTAGACAATTATTGCGGTAATGACGGCCAGCCAACAAATGATGCTAAAACATAATAGATGGTCTCTAACACTGCCACTTACATTTTTTGACAACTCTTGTTTTATGTTTCGGAGCACTGCAGTCGCGATCTTGTTCTTTTCTTTGAATATTGTCACTAGCAGTATGTTGTTTGTAGATTTTGAGCTTAAGCACTCAGTATGCAATAAGATTAGATGAAAATTAGCGATAGTTTCCTTTTTTATTATTATTTGTTTTTACAGGAAATAAAACTTGGCATTTCATTCAGATTGGAGACAATTGCCTTTAAAGTTAAAGTCTTATTTTCCTCAAAATGAATGATATTTTAATTGTCTGTTTTTATTTATAATTAGCAGTTTAACCAAGTTTAAGTTTACAATTAACCAAGTTGAAATTTATAACTTCGGAACCTCTCTAATGTGCTTGCACACTGTCCTTTTATTCAGCGGGCTATTTAAGTAAAAACGGTTTAAATAGGCCGCGCCAAACGAAAATCTGTCTTCGGGCATGTGCGGACAGCAAAGGCCCAGGTAAGCCTGCACATTCGCTCAGTCTGATCAGGACCTTCACTGTCCGCTTCCAGAATAAAAGGGTTCTGTAGAACACAACGAAGTATAGGAAATATTACCTGATCAGACTATTTATCTCCGCTGGCTAATCTGGATCTTTATTGTTTGCATTAACCCCGAGAACACATTTTCTCATGACGCAATAGAGAGACATACTTACTCGTATTTAGGCAACCCCAGTTTTCAGTTTTCAGATTTTTAACGCGGCCAGGCAACTGAGTCACATAGAGGCAGCGCCAGATAAATCTGGATTAGTTTTACTGGACTACTGGGTTGGCTTGAAACGGTGTCTAGTTATAATTCATAACTAGGTCACCTCGCCCAGACACGGAGTGTGTGCACGTCCAGACCTCGTGCGTATCCAGACCGCGTGTGAGAGTAGTTTTCCAGTCTGTAAGTTGCAGAATTTTGACGATCGGTCAAAAAGATTGAGCTTTTAATCTCGTACCTTATGCGTGTCAATTCCGACTGCATAATGCATTAGGTACTCAGCTCGAGTCGTGCGAAGGTTTCAGACACTAGCCACATGTCATCGATCGGGCGCCGGAAAGGGTGCAAGGTGGGTGTCCTCACCCAGGAGCTAAAAGGGTGTCCTCACCCAGGAGCAGAAACGGTGTCCTCATCCAGGAGCCGAGAGGGTGTCCTCACCCAGGAGCCGATAGGGTGTCCTCACCCGATAGAGTGTCCTCACTCACCTTAGAGTGTCCTCACTCTAAGTAGGTCAGTGCCGAAAGATGTCTTCTCGAAAGGACTCGTCGATCTAGTCCTTTTTGGCCAGCCGGTAGAGTCGTATCTGTCCTCCAGGGTCCGCGCAGGCTTGTTCTAGGTAGTCGTACCATGAAATGATGTTCTCCTGCTGTGTGTCCTTTTCCAGCTTCTTCTCTATGTGCTCGTATATGTTCTCGACGTAGAACTTGCTGGTGGGTCCTTTCACCATGACCCATTTCTTGTCGCTGGCGTTGAGCTTGTACATGAAGAAAGCTGGAAGATCAATGTTGATCGTCTCATCTGGTCGTTGGAGACGTTGGGGCCTTGACGATCACAGTGTCAGAGTTCATCATGCGGATGTTGTAGACTTCCTGGAGGTCGTACTTCTCATGTACAGGATATGAGAAGTCGAAGCTGTCGTAGCGGGTACGGTTCTTTTTCTTGTTGGCTGGCGCTGATGGTGACTGCATCCTTGACTTCTTCTTCGGCGGGCTGACAGGAGAAGTAGATGTTGCTGGTGGTGGTTTGGTGATGATTAGCGATGGCTGGATGGTTGCTGTCTTCTGTGTGCGATATTGTGTGATGTGTTGTCTTGTAGTGTCTGGAAGAGTCAGCGTTGGTGGTGGTGGCATCTCCCTCTCCATAGCTGCCTGTCGTCGAGCAGACGTCGATCTGGTCGTCGTCGAAGGTCTTGTAGCAGCAGCGGGCTGGCAAGGCCACTCGCCAGCAGAGGGTACAGGCTGCCTCCTGCTTTCAGCCCTCTACTTGTAATAAGGCTTAGTTGGTAGAGCCCTATGGAAGGTTAGTTCAACGCGAACTAGATCCTTCCCGTTGGACATCCTCCAAAGTGGAGTGCCGACAAACTTGTACTCGCTCAGGGCCCTGAGGAATACACCAGGCATAACGGACTCGGACATGGTTATTCGTTAGTTATGAGATGTTAACACTTCGAAGGTCGAAGGTCAACTGGGATCTCCCAGGCAACCCCATACTAATGCACCTCTTTATATATGTGATAAGAAGAGGTCAGGGATCATTGCACACAATAATCTGAATGTACTCCATGGCATTTTTTTATTGTTTGCTTAATGCCAGATTTTTTTTTGTCTCCCGCATTTTTAAAAGTGAGGGGACATAGTATTCGGCTTTCCGCGCACCCTCTGACACATTACGAGAACACGCCTATTCAAATCCACCGAAAATTTATAACCAAAAAATGAAAATTTTCAGATAATAATTCTGTAATTTTTCATATTTCTGCTCAAAACATAGATTGTGGGTACTCGTTAACAAGTACCCACAATCTAAGTTATTGAGCAGAAATAAGAAAAATAATGTATACTTCTGCAAACCCCAGTTTTACAACATAAAAGTGGGGTTTAAGGGGGTCAGCATTATATAGACATGTTTTCGTGATGATTATGTACTTGGTATCCGTAACTCGTCCTGCAGGTTTATGCCGATCGTTTTGAAACTATACAGATGTTTTTTATCGTGGTCTGAAATTGTGCATGTGAAATGGATATAATCCTCAGATTAATATCAGGCTCAGATACTATCAAAATATTTAGGTATTGAGCACCTTGTGTCCGCATCTCCTACAGTTTTATGCCGGTCGTCATGAAACTGTACAAATGTTTTTGTCATGGTCTGAAGATAGGATATGTTAGGATATAGTCCTCAGATTATTTTTATCACTTATTCCGCATTTAGACGTAATCATTTTTCAGGCTCAAAGTGTATAGGTAGTGGGCACATCCGCATCTCCTTCAGTTTTACGCCGATCGTTATGAAACTGTACAGATGTTTTTGTCATGGTCTGAAAATGTGACGATACAATCCTCAGATTAATTTTTATCACTTATTCCGCGTTTTGGACGTAATCGTTTCGCAGGCTCAGATACTATCAAAGTATATAGGTAGTGGGCACCTTGTTTGCTTTGCGCTAGAATGCTATCATATAGTATAGATAGTAGGTACTTTGTTGACCTGGTCATTTTTGGAGGATTTCTGAAAGGCGGGGGACGTAAATTCTCTAAATTTACTTGTTTTATAATTGGAATCTATGGCGGTCCAAGACGGAGCTTGACAAGGAGAGGAATAAAATTTTTAAGAACCTTTATCTCATGGCCTGGTTGTAATGATTTTGTTTCTGCCATTAGCTGAATAATTATCGCATGAAACAGGAAATATCACCCTTAAGCAACTTCAATATGGCATGCAACCTTAAATAGGTTCCGATATTTAACACTTAGTATGGTGTGTAAAACTTCAGCAGACGACAACTTGAAATAATTGTTTTTGCAAAAAATAAATAATACTAGTAAGAATAAATAAATAAATAAATAAAAGATAAAGAATAATAATAAATAGGAAAATATAATTAATTTGTCGTATGCTGAAGTAGTCCATGGAGTGGTAAAGGTTAAGAATTCGTTGTCGAAAGCAGATTATTAACCCATTTGACTCCTAGCGTCCCATAAAACGGACACTGGCAAACAGTGTAGACACAGATCAGGTGCCACAGAACGCAGCGTCTGATCAGGGTCCACACTGTTTGCATAAGGAATTTCTACAAAACAGTTGTAATAATATACTTGTAAACTAACCAGTCATCCCTTATATTAGAAAGGGGCCTATCCAAAGAAATGGGGTAGAAAAGTTCATTTTGATAAAATGGTTAGCGCCAGCATTCACCGTCGTGGTACGAAACCAGTAAGGTGCGAGTTGCCGGTCACGTGTCATCCAGATCCTAGGTTTTATTTCAGTCACACTTTTTTTTAACAAGCCTACTGGTATTTTACTATCTGTTGATATGTATCTATAATATATTCATTGCCCTAGATTCAAATCAGCTATACTCTACATTGTACCCATTTTAATGCTTAGCACTGTGGGTAAAAAAAAAAAAAAAAAATCAGCAGACGACATTTGGAGATATTTTCCTTTATTGTTTACACAAAACATCTCGAAAACATACCTATATAATTTTGACCTCCTTAAACCCAATTTTTATAAAGAAAAAACTAGGGTTTACAGGGGTATACATTTTTTTCTTATTTCTACTTAAAAACATAGAATGAGGGTATTCGTTAGCACCGCCTCGCCGTGGCGGTTCTAACGAGTACCCACAATCTATGTTTTGAGCAGAAATAAGAAATTTATCAGAATTTTTTACTTGAAAATTTTCATTTTTTGTGATAAAATGTTCAGCATATTTGAATACGCATGTTTTCGTAATGAATTGTCTCCTCGGATTTGTATAAAATGTCAAAGCCTATGTTCTGTTTTTCGTTCTGCGTTTTATTCTAAAAAACTAATAATTTGTGATTGGCATTATCGTATCAGGAAACAGTTGTCGTTTTTGTTCCTGTGCTTTGTTTTCAAATACCTACCGTTTGATTAATTATGTGCCCCCCCCCGCCCCCCCCCCCCCCCCCCCCCCACACACACACACACAAAAAAAAAAACAAAAAAAAAAAAAAAAAAAAACAAATGGGTCTGATTTATGTAATTTCTATTGTAAATTTCATTTTTGGAAAACAACTCTATTAGAAAATATTTCTCTTTCTTTCCTGATTTTAAATTACTGATGTTCCGTAACAATAATGGGAACATTTAAGAAATTTGAACAAAACGGTAGTTGTTGAAAATCGGCCTCCAAGTTACCTACCCTACTGATTTATGCTCTATTTGCGGCCATGGGAAAGAGTGAAAGTATTTGCTTTTCTTTTACACTAATGACTATATAAAATCTTCTGTGCATAGTTTGTTACGACAAAAGATTTTGCATAAAAGCATGACAAAAGTCTGCAAATTTACTTCTTCTATGTAAAGCGCCAATCAAAAACGACTTTTTGAAAGACGTCGAAAGAAGTTACTGATATCATACTATACTAATTTGCAGAAATAATAACTGAGACCGAATCTCTAAAATTCACTGCACACAGGTATCATACAGTTTTCTGGTCTCGGCGTTTGTTTTTTCCTGGTAATCTTGTCTCGGTGCAGAATTTATGTACAACAGAGAGGCGGGTTGCTTGGGACAAAGGGTAAATGAAAATGTTTGGAGTATTAAAAAAAACACTTTGTGCATAAATAGAAATGAACCACCTTTCCACTGAAAAAGAACAGAAGCATAGGAAACCTTTCTATTTGTCCGCAAAATGAATTTTAAAATCGAGGAAGCTGTTCAGAACGGCTAAAATTGAATTCAGGACATATATCTGTATAATCTTGACATCGATACGTTTTCCATCTTAATAGCTGTAATGCCAAATTATTAATGTTTACTTTCCCAAAATTTCACGTTCATTGCACGAAGCATTTCGTATCCCGCCGTTTAATGTCAAATACTTCTAGATTACAATTCGCTTTCAAAACGCGTATGGTTAGTTCAGTGTGAGTTACCTGCTCCAGGTAAGCTTATGCCCCGGCCTGCTATCCGTCGTCCATCGTCCGTCCGTCCGTCGCACATCGTCCGTTGTTAGCTTTCACATTGTCGACAGCTCCTCCAAAACCGCAAGTCGGGTTGAACTAATACTTGGTAGGAGGCATTTTGGCAACATGTAGATTTAGAATTGCTAATATCGTTGCCTTCCGATAACAAAGATGGACGGCATGGCGGTCTTGAAATTCTTTAGATAACATCTCCTCCCGATCGGAAAGTCAGATTGAGCTGAAGCTTGGTATCGTGGTGACATGGAGATTAAGAATGGCTAAATTTGTTCCGTTTCATTATCCAAGATGGCGACCATCTTGAAATTCTTTAAACGACATCTCCCGAACGGAAAGTCGTTTCATTCAGATATCCAAGATGGCCCATGGCGGCCATTTTGAAACTATTTAAACGACATCTCCTCTCTAACGGAAATTAGGATTTAGCTGACACTTGATGGGAGGTATCGGGGCGACATGGAGATTCAGAATTGCTAAAAACGTTCCGTTCCTATATCGTTCGGTTCCTATATCCAAGACATTTCCTCCCAAATGGAAAGTCAGATTGAGCTGAAACTTGGTGGGAGGCATTGGATCGACATGGCGATTCTTAATTGCTAAAACCGTTCGTTCCCATATCCAAGATGGCCGCCATGACATCCATCTGTAAAATCTTCATGGCCCATGGCGGCCATCTTAAAATTCTTCAAACAACATCTCCTAAAACGAAAGTGGGATTTAGCTGAGACTTGATGGGAGGTATCGAAAGTCGTTTCATTCAGAAAGCCAAGATGGCCCATGGCGGCCATCTTGAAATGATTTAAACGACATCTCCTCTCTAATGGAAAGTCAGACACTTGATGGGAGGTATCGGGGCGACATGAAGATTCAGAATTGCTAAAATTGCTAAAATCGTTCTGTTCCGACATTCAAGATGGCCACAATGGCGGCTATCTTGACATACTTTAAACGACATCTTGTCCCGAAAGGAAAGTCAGATTGAACTGAAATTAGATGGGAGGCATAGGATCGACATGACGATTCTTAATTGCTAAAATCGTTAGACCAACGTAAGTCTGCTCGTTAGGCAGGTACATTGAGCCAACTTTTGGCTAACGTTGGGCCAACATTAGCCCTGCACAAGTTTTAATGTTAGGCCAACGAAGAAATTATGTATGATGCCAACCATTTTTGTCAGTGAAAAAGAGCTGTTCCATTATACAATTATAATATATATTCGTTTCTAATTTAGGCAGCAATAATGATCTGCATGAGGTGGATATGAAAGACTCTTATCAGGTTGTGTATACCCTGATCAGACTCCTCCTAAAGGACCCAGGAGAGAAAAGAAGCTAAAATTTTAATTGTACAAACAACTGCTTTATAGTAAAATACTGTTTGACATTCATAAAATATAGTACTGTGCTCTAAGAATGTCAAAATCACAAATAAGCCAGAGCACATGTGCATCCAGCTGAGATTCAGATCAGCCTGCACAACTGCATAGCTCCAGATAAGAAGGGGTATTCACATATTATTTTTTTTCTTATTTGTCGAAGAAAATGTATGCTGTGGTTACTCATTAGATGCGCCTCGCCGAGGCGCTTCTACTCAGTACCCACTACATGTTTTCATGGAGATTTTTTTCGGACTAAAAATCGCCTGATGTGAAGTTATGCAACTGCACAGTCTGTTTTAAAAGCTTTTCATTTAAGGTATTGGAATATGAAAATCTTACAAAAACAAACAAACAAACAAACAAAAAAAAACGCGTTTTAAATGTACTGTGCAGTTTTCGCCTAATTTTGACCCCCACCCCCATGCGTGTGTGAGTGTGTGCTTGCGCGCGTATGTGTGTAGTCCTAAAACAATAGCATTAGTTTACAGTCTGCAAGTCTAAATGTAAAAGAAAATCATCAAATAGGGGAGAGTCCGGAACATATTTTGGCATGTGGAGCAATATTTTTTCATCAAACCACACAACATATCGATCGTTGTTGAAGTCATCAAAGATCTAAAGTTCAAAAGTGGCGTGAATGTTCAATAATGATAACGGCATTGACCAATTTAGACTATTTATTAAAAATACAACGCCGAGAACAAGAAAACAGCATACAGTTGGTTTAAACATATTTTATTATAGCAAAAATATCATTACAACACGATGCACGTAATTATACTAATTGGGATTAGAACGATTAGCATACAGTTCGCCGAGGACAAGAAAACATAATAAAATATCGCATCCCATTACGCAAACACGCCTATTCAAATATATTGAAAATTTCACCACCAAAAATTGAAAGTTTTCCGATAAAAATTCTGATAATTTCATATTTCTGCTTTAAACATAGATTGTGGGTACTCGTTAGAACCGCCTCGCCGAGGCGGTTCTAACGAGTACGCACAATCTATGTTTTTAAGCAGAAATAAGGCAAATAATGTATACCCCTGTGAACCCCAGTTTTTACTATATAAAAGTAGGGTTTAAGGGGGTCAAAATTATATAGGTATGTTTTCGTGATGGGAGACAAGATTAGCAGCGTCGTTTTGCGCCGCGGTGCAGATTCTCATCTATATCACGATAGAAGCAGTTTTCGTGGCTCTGGTAGGTACAATCTAGAAGATCATAACAAGACACGTCCGTTTTAGTCTAAAACTGGTTCTGATCGCATGGGTTCTTGTCATAGAATGTGTTTCACAATACCATGCGCCGGGGTCAGAAAGCGAAACTACAATAGCGAGGACTGCAATAGCTTTTGTTTACAGGCCTCCGCGGTTATGATTAGCATCAAGAGACGGGGTAGTGTCAGAAAAATGGTTATCATTGCCATTCTACGAGGACTTGTACAAAATACTTTCATACAGAAGAACAAGAATGAATGTTCTTTAGATAAAGACAAAAAGAAATTAAAATAAGAATGCAAACAGACGTTAAATTACTGACAAACCCCTACATTTTCCTCTTTGTGCAGATTCAATCCAGACATTTTGGCGTTTTGTGCATTTATTTCTTTCTCGTGTATACCATCACCCATATATGCTGACAAAGCAACCATTTAAAATGTCAAACAAACCGTCATATAACTGATCACCGTTTGTTAGCAAGTAATAAATATATTTATTGGTTGTCCCTACCTTCGATGCTGGGAATAAAATTGCGCCGAGACAAGATTAGCAGGAAACCGCCGAGTCCAGAAAATGGCGGATACCTTTGCTGCAAGGCACATGCAGGGTTGTCATTGCGAAAACACGCCTATTCAATTATATAGAAATTTTCGCCTCCAAAAACAGAAAATGTTCATATAAAAAAAAATCCGATATTTTTCATATTTCTGCTCAAAACATACATTGTGGGTACTCGTTAGAACCGCCTCGGCGAGGCGGTTCTAACGAGTACCCACAATCTATGTTTTTGAGCAGAAATAAGAAAAATAATGTATACCCCTGTAAACCCCAGTTTTACTATATAAAAGTGGGGTTTAAGGGGGTCACAATTATATAGGCATGTTTTCGTGATGTGGAATTATCAAATTTTATTACTTGTCCATAGACAAGTAAATGGTCAAAATCCACCTATCCAACAAGATTTATCTGTACCCAGGAGACAATTTGCATGAAATGACGACTCCTATTTTATGGAACAAATAAGAAAAATATCACCAATTTATCGTCTGCTGAATTAGCCCAGAGAGAGGTTAAGGTTTAATACCAGTCCCCACAGAGATAGGGAAACATGCGTAGAATGGCAGTTTATAATACCAGTCCCCACAGAGATAGTGAGACATGCGTAGAATGGCAGTTTATCTTAGTTCTCTGAGTAAAACTTTCGGCACACGACATTTCGAAGTATTATTTTAAATTTTCCCAGAAAATGGGATTAGTCATTCCATGCACATTATCTCCTGAGGAGACAATTTGCATGGAATTTCGATTACTAGTTTCTAGGAAAAAATAAGAAAACTACCATCAGTTTGACGTCTGCTGAATTTGCCAAGTGTGTGGCAAAGTCTAAAGTCAAAAGTGCAGCTTCCCCGGTCAGATGTGGTCGATATCCGATGTCAATTTGTTTGTTCATATCTGTACACCCTCCATTAATTCGTCCGCACTTTAAGATGTATTCTTGACATCTTCAATCATAGGGCAGATGAGGGCAAATAAGTCGGAATAGTTTCCTTTTTTATTTTGTTTGTTAAGCTTGCAAAGATGTCTGAAACGTTTGCCCCCACATCGGTACATTTAGCAAAAAGTAAAAAAGAGGTTGGTTTCGAGCTCTTTCGCAAAACATTTGTTTTGTTGGCATTTCATAATAATAACTTCGTCGTTCAAGTTGTAAATCCTTTTATGATGCAAATTTTCTCATACTCTGGTGCTCTTCGCTCAAGTAGTGATTGCCTTGATCAGAAATTAATCATAATAGGCATTTTAGCTCACCTGAGCCGAAGGCTTACAGTATACCAAAGGTCCTTTGTCCGTCGTCCATCCACACATTCAAACATCTTCTTCTCAGAAACCACTAGACTAATTGAAGTCAAATTTTATGTGGTACATTCTTCCGGGAACAAAAAAGTATATAATTGCAGAAAAAGTCAGATGACCTTGAAACTTGGCACACACCAAAAGAGACTTTAGCCCTATAAAAATTATACAAATAATGACCTTGGGTTGACCTTGACCTATTTTACAACAAGGTTAACTTTGTTCATTTAGGCTTTTACATTGGAAAAAGTCCGTCCACACTTTCAAACATCTTCTCCCCAGAAACCCCTGGACAGATTAAAGTCAGATTTTATATGGAACAGCTATGTCTCGAAAATCAATATAATTGGTCCTGGTCACATGACCAAGATGGCCGCCATGCCCACATATGGTAAAATTCCTTTAAAATCCTCTTCTTCAGATGACCTTGAAACTTGGCACACAGCAAAAAGGACTTGATCCCTACAAAGTTTTATAAATGATGACCCTGGGTCGACCTTGACCTATTTTACAACAAGGTCAACTTTGTTCATTTAAGCTTTAAAATTTAATACTCTTGAAATATATATATATATATATATATATATATATATATATATATATATATATATATATATATATATATATATATATATATATATATATATATATATGTAATCAAAGATCAAAGAGATGTTTTTGAAACGCCGATAGAAGTGAAATTTCATGTGGAACATCTTTGGCCCACGGGGAATAAAAGTTTATATAGACCAAGATGCATAGTGCATGTAATTATTATAAATTCTCATTCTAATTCTTCCCTTCAACTATAGTTTACTGGAATCAGCTTCTAGCCAGTATGGTACTGCTGCCCACTCTTGATCAGGTCACTGTGGCAGTCCGTTCGCATGACCACCGCATACTGTCAAACAACACAATAATATTCTTTTCTCCTGTTTTTATTTCTTCTGTACGTGTTGTTTAACCCGATCGTCTGTCCCTTTTCCGTTTCAGCTTGTCAGGTAATCAGGTGAGCGATAAGGGTCTCCTCGGCCCTCTTGTTTTTAAATTACTTACATAAATAACGAAATTGAATGCCTCATTCCACTGAATTATTGATCACTTTTGAGATCCGTACTTCAGCACCGCCTGCACATTGGGTAAAAAGCAGTTACCAACGAGATCTTTGCCGTGCCGGCCCTAGGTCGAAATGGCTGAAATCACTTTGGCCCTGGTTTATTTCGGCCAGTTTTAGTTGGTCGTTACGGCAGTAGTAGAAAAAAAACAACGGCAGGGATTCAAGATTACCTTGCTGCAGTATACGGTTTGCATACAACAACGTATGGCTTGCAGCAGAGAAATATGAGCACACGATAATAGATAACCTTGCTGCAGTACAACAATTTATGGCTATCAGCAGAGAAATATTAGCACACGTTAAAATATTACTTACTGCCGTTTATGATAAGCATAAAATAATGTATGGCTATCAGAAGGGAAATATAAGCACACGACGAAAGATTACTTACTATAGTTTATGAAAGCATAAAACAATGTATGCCTATCAGCAGAGACATATAAGCTCACGATATAAGATTTGTTTTTGCTGCAGCATAAAACAACGTATGGCTGTCAGAAGGAGTATATTAGCACACGATAAAATATTACCTACTGCAGTTTATGATAAGCATACAACAATGTATGGCTGTCAGCAAAGCCGGCCTCGGTGGCTCAGTTGGCTGCGTGTCCGACTGATGATCAGGAGGTCGCGGGTTCAACCACCGCAAGGTTTCGTGGAGATTTGATCATGAAATATTTTCTACGGTCATTCTCTCCCTTCCGCTGATTCAAGAAGGGCAGTTGTCAGATTCTGGCGAAAGAATGTGCACATTACTGGTTAACCGCTTAGAGAACTAAGCCTGCCCAGTAAAAGTGTGGTTAGGTAAACTGACCGCGCTCGGCATGACCCCATTGGGTTGATTGGGCCGTAAAACCTCAACACAAACAAAATGGCTATCAGCAGAGACATATTAGCCTACGATAAATGATTATTTTACTGCAGCATAAACTAACGTATGGCTATCAGCAGAGAAATATTAACATACGATAAAAGATTCCTGTGCTGCAGAATATGATTATCATGCAACACCGTATAGCTTCCAGCAGGGACATATTAGCACACGATACAATATTATAGTGCTGCAGTACATGACTAGCAAATAACAACGTATCGGTTGTAGCAGGGAATATTAGCTCAAGATAAAAGGTTACCTTGGTGCAGTTTATGACAAGCATATAACAATGTTCCAAACAGTTAGTACCAAGACCTTCAGTATATAGTTTAAATAGTAGTAGTTCTTAGCAAACTTTTCGTATTATATGTTTAACTATTACAGCAGATATTTTTTTTTTTATTTAAACCACATTCTCGAATAGTTTAAAGTATGATTGTTCAGACTTTTGATCAAACCAGTTAAACCGTAAGTATTGTGTTATTTTTATTATTTTTTTTTTTTACAATACAATAACTTTATTGCATTAAACATACATAATATGTTTAGAGCAAAGTAATCATCAAATGGGTAAATCCATGGATTATTTTTTTTCCAAAGGAGCTTGGATCTTTCTTGATGTGAACCTTTTTTTTTTTATTTATTTATTTATTATTATTATTATTATCATCGAGTATTTAAGAGACCTGAATCTCCTTTTACTTTTAGTCTAACATGGGATCGCTCAAATCAGGTTGTGTAACTGCAAACCGTGATCTGGGCGCTCTTGTGTAATATATCGTCTTCACATCAGGGGAAGGAACTACTGCGGACTTGTATTTTCCATTTTAAGGGAGACCACTCTTGTTCTAATACCTTATAAAAGAAGATTCAGATTAGACAAGACCATAGCTAAGTCAAGTGATACTTAATGAACATATTATGAGTATATATACCCATAAATACAAACACATACACACACATATACATATGGGCAGTTGAAATAAGTCTATACTGATTAAGTTATGTTGAGTGAGAATGCCCAGGCCAGTCTTCATAGCTATGAAGGCTGGCCAGTGCATTCTCTGCTGATCGCTTATACAGCAGTAACCTTTTATATTAATAAACTTTCTTATGGATTACCTCGTCTCAAGCTGGCAAAGTATATAAATTTTGCTATGTTTCTTACGGTGGTTTTCGAATTTTCTGATATTAAATTTGTGAATTTTTGTATTGTGGGCCATGTGTAGTAGTAACGTTTGATATATTTTGATCTTAAATCGGCATATTTTTTGCATATAAGCAAAAAGTGGTATTCGTTTTCGACTTGTCTACAGCTGCAATGGTTGCATAGTCTGCGCTCCCTCGCAATGTTTGTGTAGCGTCCGCGTTCTATTTCTAATTCATGTGCTGATGTTCTAAATTTCGTTAATGCTACCCGGAATTTTTTCTCCTTAATAAAATCAAGATACTCTTCCTGCTTAAATATGTGCTTAAATAAGTTATATGTTTGTAAACGTGTAGAATTGTTAATAGAGGCATACCATGTCTGGTAGTAAATATCTAGGATCCGCTGCTTAATTGTATGGAAATGTATGAAAATGTAAGGTTGATTTTGCCAGAGATAAGTTAAACCACATTCTTCTAATATATTCTTTATGTGAAGTGCCCAATTAGTTTTATTATAGTGCAATCCATTTTCTAAATCTGATTTTAGCATACGATATGTTTTAGATAGTATAGAGTTACTGTCTAATGTGAGAATTTTAAGCCAATATTTGGCCCTGATTATTTTGCGTTGCACTAACATGGGGATACGTCCAAGTTCGCCATACAGCGCGTCCAGGTTGGTGGATCGTTTTACAGTTAGAAGTTTCCTACAAAATTTGGTATGAATTACTTCGATATCTGGGCCGTTGTGTGCTCCCCATATTTCCGCTGCATAGTTTAACACTGGGAATACAAGTGTGTCAAACAGGTCGGCTTTTTTCTCGAGACGTGTAAATCAATTTGGTTAAAAATAGTAAATAAATTGTGCAAAGAGTATGATGCATGTTGTGCTATCCTCTTTTGTGTGCGATACCAGTTTCCGTTTTTACGAAAGTAAACACCTAGGTACAACAATAGCTACAATTTCAATTGGTTGGTTATTAATAAAGAAATTATGTGTTGTATGGCGTCCATTTTCAAAAATCATTACCTTAGTTTTATTTACGTTAAGTCTTAAGCCCCGGGTTTCACAATATAATTGTATATCATTCAACATTGACTGTGGTGCTTGTGGGTTTTGTGAGAATAATATCACGTCATCCGCGAACATTAATAAGAATATCTGTAACTCCTCTACATTCATAACTCCGTCCATATTACTAATAATACAACTCCGTATATCGTTTAAGAAAAAAAGGCATAAAATACTGCTAATGGGGTCTCCTTGTTTTACTCCAATATATGAGTTAATTAAGTTTGAAGTAGCCGATTTGTATCGTATGAATGATTTGACAGCTGAGTACATTGACTTAATGGCTTGGATGAATTTGGTGCTATTGCTTTCTGCTAAAAGTTTTTGCCATAGATATATCCTATCTATCCTATCAAACATTTTTTCCCAGTCAAGAAAAGCAACATAATTTTTTTCTTATTTGCCAAGGTTTTGGATATAAATGCATGCAATATAAAGATACAATCTATTGTTGATTTTCCTTTCTGGAAGCCAAATTGATTATCAATGAATTTTTGATGACTGTCACACCATTTTGTCAAACGGTTAACTAGGATTTTTGAGTAAAGTTTAGAAATAATATTATTCAGTGTGATACCACGAAAGTTTTTAGCTTCTGGATTCCCGCCTTTGAATATCGGTACTAGTATGCCTTCTCCCCAACTCTGTGGGAAAATGCCTTCGGAAAATAGTTTGTTGTATAAAGATAACAGAAATGGTGAAATAATGTCAAAAGAATTTTTAAAGACCTCAGCAATTAAATTATCATTACCCGGACTTTTGGAATTTTTCTGTTCAAAAACCGCCTTTCTGATTTCATTTTCTATGAAAGGTGAGTCTAACTCTCTATCATATAACAATCTAAATTGTGATTCATTGTTATCTGTCTGGGTTTTTTCGGTTTGTGTGCCATATAATGTATTAAAATGCACATACATATCACTGATAGAAATATCTGTGTCATTAACCTTTGTTTTGTATTGTGCTTTTATATTTCTCCAGAATGATTTTTGATCTGATTTTGCTAAATTTGTAATGCGCTGGCCTTCCTTTCTTTTAAACTGTGATTTATATTTTCTTTTAATTTTGCTGTAGCACCGCTTCTTTTCAAAAAACAGCAATTTATTTTCATTTGATTTGTTTCGTAAAAATAAATTCCTAGCCTTGTGAAATTCCTTTCTGTTTTCGACGCATTCTGCATTAAACCATTTTTTCTTTTTCTGTTTATTGTGGTTATTTGTACAATGTTGTTTGCGTGTTTTCCCCAAAGACGCTAAAAGCATTGTCTTGCTATACGTAGTGAAAAAGCTGACTGATTCATCAATGGATGTTTACGTTTTCAGTTAAGTGGTGTAGTGTGTTAATATTATCCAATAACTTGTTTCGGAATGTGTCTATTTTTGTATCTTCCCATGCTAAATATAGCTCTGGTGCGGGGTTAGCTGAAAAATCAATGGGCGATGTTTTGCGTTCTAAGTAGATTGCTAATGCACAATGGTCAGAAAATTCGCTAACCGGCATAATATCAAAGTCTTTTATAATCATGAAATCACTGTATTCCAATAAAAAGTAATCGACAGTGCTCATGCCAGTTTGGTTCATAAAGGTAAACGCCCCTATATTCTTATCGCTATGTAAGCGACCGTTACCTATTTATAGATTTGTTGATTTGCATAGGTCAATAATACGCTTACCGTGCGCATCGAGCACGTGGTCTTTATTTACTCTATCACTGGTGTAAACGTGCGGATCTATTGCAGAGTCATTGTCTAAATATTTGTCAAAAACAATATAATCAGTTTCATGTGATGTTCTTCCATTTAAGTCACCTATAACAAATACCTTTCCTTGTGATTTATATTTTTCAATGCCTTGTTCGATCTGTTCGAAAATGTCACTTTCATTTTGATTTGACAATTTCGAATCATGTGGAGGGATATAAGTAGCACACAGAAATATATCTGAATCAAAGTGAAAAAGGCTTCTGCATAATTTTAACCAAATTATACCGCATTGCTGCTTTTCCACAATGTATACTTTACTATTCAAATAAGATTTATAATATTCCGATATACCCCCACTATATCGTCCTCTCCTTGTCTGTGGTGACTTATTGCCATACAAATGAACTGCTTCATACCCTTCAATATTTAAATTATAAGCTGACTTATGTGATAACCATGTTTCTGACAAGATCACAATGCCATAGCTATATATATAATCAAGAAAATCTGGATCCGATAATTTCCTAATCAGTCCGTTCACATTCCATGATAAAATAGCAATGTGCTCCTCTTGACATCGTTAAGCCGTTCGTTTGTTGACCGTTGATAAATAACTTTTCACCAATGAAGCGAACGTTATTACCCTTACTTTTTTCTGACTGCATAACCGGATAGAGTTGTTTCTCGCATCCCGCCATTCCTTGGGAAGCTGGATTCCGACACCTAAATTGGCTTTCTTCAAATCTTCTTTCATATGTTGTGCGGCTGTTCTGACTTGCTCGCGATCCTTATAGTAATGAAATTTTACAATGATTGGTCTGGGTTTATTTGGAATAATCTTATTTCCCAATCTGTGAGCTCTATCAAGCAATATGTTGGAAGCGTTAATCTGCAAGTTATTCTCAATTAGCTCTTTTACCAGGAGATCACACTTTTCTGAGTCAGATTGTGTACTTTGCTGTGTTTCAGGAATGTTATAGAAAATGAGATTCTCACGCATAGAACGAAATTCTTGGTCGAGTATTTTATCATTAATGCGTTCAACCTCTTTTTCCATTTGACTAATATTTTCATTGAGAGATGAACATGAGTCTTTGACCCTCTTTACTTCACCTTTTACATGTTGTAGTTCTTTATCATGTGCGTCATAGTTCTCACTTATGAAAGAGCACGCCTTCTCTACCTCAGTTATTCTTTTGTCCATGCTATTAACTTTTGACTCCATTTCGCCCAACTTCACACTTATAGAGTTCACAGTTTTTTCAACACTTTTTATTTTTGACACTGTACTTTTAATACTTTTTATATCCTCCATAATACTATTGGCCCATTGTGGTGGTGGTTGAGGTGGCAAAGGTTGAGCAGAACCCATGGTAACATACTGGAGTGTATACTGGCCCGGAGGTGATTGTAGATAAGACCCGGAAAACTGTTGCTGTTGTTGCGGTTGAAAACTCATGTTTGGTGTACTAAATGACCAAAATTGTGGTGATGTACCGCCCTCTGAAGAAGGTGTGGAAGGATGAAAACGTTTACTCACATTCTGATTACTGTCCGATTGTTCATTTTCACCTTGTTTATATTGTCAACCGGTTTTCACTATCACGTGTCCATTTTCCAATGTGCATGTATCATCCGATGTCAACGGTGAAATATTTTTTCCTTTTAGAGTCCTTTTTTCGCTTTTCTTTCTTTGCTGGCATAAAGAATAGATATCCCAAAACTCAATGAAAATTCAATGTCCCAAAGTATGTTTTTAAATTTCGTTTTAAAAAACAATTTCTACGGAGGTTCAAATCCATGTTTCACCCATCAGGGGACATAACTATTTTTAGCAAGTTTGTTGGTTTGATGTCTTATTTTTATGTGTTTGTTTGTTTGTTTATAGGATAGTTTATTACTAAACATTATTCACTTCATTTTCTATTTATTTCCTATTTAGCAATAATTGCCATGGAAATATTGACTCTTTATTAGACAATATGGATTAAATCACTTTCAAAAATTCTTAATTAGCGACATTAAGCCTCAAATCCCTCTAATAGGACTGAAGAACAGATACTATTTTACCAAATTTGATTGGTGGGGCGGGGGCTTGGCAGCTAAAAGTGCTCCAAGCAAAAAAATCCTTACCAAGAAAAAGGGCTTAAAAGATGACAATCTTTTTTGAAAAGCTTAAAGCTCTATGTCAGATATATTCATAGATAAATGCATCACGAAAACATGCCTATATAATTTTGACCCCCTTAAACCCCACTTTTATATATAAAAATATCAGAATATTTGAGCCCCTTAAACCCCACTTTCAATATGAAAAATATCTGAATTTTTTATCTAAAATTTTTCCCTTTTTCGCTTGTAATTTTTTTAATATATTTGAATAGGCGTGTATTCGTTATGTGTGCTTCCTGCTATACGGGCTTATTTTTTAAATTACTTTATCACTTAATATTTGCTACAAATATTATAATCCTATCCGGGATGCAAAGGTTTAATTTTATTAAATTAATGGTGATTAGTCGATTCTAATGAGTACACACAACATACATTTTCATGATGAAATAAGACTCAATCACGAATATATCACTAACTATTTGTTTTTTTTAAACTATCGGAAGAATTTCCTAGGGACACAAAAACGAGTTCGAATCAGCCACGAGCAATCGTTATTCGGGTCATGGAAGTTTTACTCTCATGAAATAAATCTGTTACGTACTTGTGAATTTTAGAATGAGGACGGTTAATAACATTTCGAAGAAATTATAATTTTCACTCAACGCTTTTGGATACAATAAGCAGAACTGCATTCCCACTAATTTGGAACACATTACGAAAACATGCCTATTCAAATATACTGAAAATTTTACCACCAAAAAATGAAAATTTTCAGATAACAAATTCTGATATATATATATATATATATATATATATATATATATATATATATATATATATATATATATGCTCAAAACATAGATTGTTGGTAGTCGTTTGAACCGCCTCGGCGAGGCGGTTCTAACGAGTACCCATAATCTATATTTTTTAGCAAAAATAAGAAAAAATAATGTTTACCCTTGTAAACCCCAGTTTTACTATATAAAAGTGGGGTTTAAGGGGGTCAAAATTATATAGGTATGTTTTCGTGATGAGAAACATAAAGACAAAATAAGTATAGATGCACACAGTTTATATAGGGTCACATGAAAGCAGGCAAAACGCCTTGCCCAATATTACAATGTCACCTACAGATACTAAGATGATGTATTACCTTTGAATAATTCAAAGTTTTCAGAGCACCTCGGCTACCCACGTGAAGTTGGAAATCAGCGATATCCTCTTCCTCATACTTGGAGTTATACCTCTGTATCGGCAATGGAAAGGTTACTACTCTACTTTTCGACTAACGGGATGACTTCAACTTTCCCATAGTTAATTTTCCATTTCTGAGCAGCAATACTCCTTCTCATGTGTAACCCCAATGGATAAACATTATAACAACAGAACATACAATTCTTGTAAAATATTGGCCAGAGCACGACAAAACCTACAATAAGACTTGTGCCATCAGCGATGACTCAGATCAGACTGCGCGGATGCGCAGTCTGATCAGAGTCTTCACTGATGTGCCTTCTACGGCATCCGGGTTATCCAAAGAGGGATAAACGATAACACTTGCTTGGGTGGATGTTCCGGCTGATCTGAGTCTTTGCTGGTCATACATGCCGTATTGTAGGTTTTGTCGTGCACTGTCTCATATTTCTTTGATTATTGATAGAATAAGCATTTCCTTCAATATTGCATGTGCGCCCAGCGGAGACTCAGATCAGACTGCGCATCCACGCCGTCTGATCAGACTATTCGCTGCCCACATGAAGGCCCTTTGGATCCTTGGCTACCCACAGAGTATCCTGCGAAGACTCTGATCAGACTGCGCGGATGCGCAGGCTGATCTTAGTCTTCGCTGTTAGCACATGCAATATTGTAGGAACTGCTGTGCCCCGGCTCAAATGTAATCATTGAATTGTATTTAGATACCATAAAACATCAATATAAGTGATTACTAAAGGGAATCAACTGTTGTTTAATATAAACATTGCCTTAGACAAAACGGTTCCAGTGCCCTAGTTCTGTTTGTTTAACAACATAAGAACCGGGCACAACAATTCGAGGCTGGCTCCAGACTTATTGATTACAACTTCAGAGAGAAAAGTTAAGTTTCTTTTGATTTCACAGGTATAGATATTGCATTTTTATGCAGTCATTGCTTAACCCTAGTCCTGCTGAACCTGGATATACCCAGCCGTTGCAAACAGTGTAGATCCAGATCAGTTGGCTTCTGAAGAAGCCAACTGATCCGGATCTGCACTGTTTGCCATTAATTATGTGAATTTCTATCAGCAATCTGGATCAAGTAATCTAGCTGATTGTCTGAAAATTAGAAGTGGGTGTTGCAACTTAATTTATTCAGCATGACGAGGGTTAATTCATTAGACTCATGCCAGTCAACAGCAATTCCTACAAAATGAGTGCACCTAGCGAGGTCTCAGGTGAGCCTGCGCATCCGTAGAGACTGATCAGAGTCTCCGCCGTCCACACCAATAAGCTTTGGGGCCTTGACTATCCATACAGCGTACAGGGAAGACTAATCAGACTGAGCGGATGCGCAGGCTGATCTGAGTCTTCTCAGCCTCACAGGTCATCTTTAGGAATTACTGTACCCCTATTCATTATATAATACCATTTTTACGATACATTATATAGCTGTCCATCTTGGCTTTAAAGGGAAATCAATAAACATTCAGGAGAAGTAACTCTATCAAAATTGTTTTGACTCACTCCCCTTTTGGAAAGGAGCCCTCTACAAAAGGAAAGAATTTGCTGCCACTAAGTGCAAATTCTTTCGTTTAACAGTAGATTCCTTTTCAGAAGGGAATTTATGTGTTGGGAAACAAACAGGAAGTCACAAAAAATGTCCCCTTCTTACCATATGAAAACATACCTATATAATATTGACCCCCTTAAACCCTAATTTTATATAGTAAAACTGGGGTTTACAGGGGTATACATTAGTTTTCTTATTTCTGCTCAAAAACATAGATAATGGGTACTCGTTAGAAACGCCTCGTCGAGGCGGTTCTAACGAGTACCCACAATCCATGTTTTGAGCAGAAATATGAAAAATATCGGAGTTTTTTATCTGAAAATTTTCAGTTTTTGGAAGTGAAATTTTCTATGTATTTGAATAGGCGTGTTTTCGTAATGACGGCAAAATTGCAGAAAACTACTAAGTGTATCACAGCCCTGATTCATTATATCTTAAGTTTGATTATGTGCTTTAAGTTTGAGCATTATGCGTGTGTGCTTTGTGTGTGTGTGTGTGTGTGTGTGTGTGTGTGTGTGTGTGTGTGTGTGTGTGTGTGTGTGTCGATTGTTTTCGTCAAAGATTTCTCAGGAACTACTGGCCCTAGTATTTTGAAATTTGATACAAACATTGGATAAGACTTTTATTGAGTAAAAAGAGTGTTAGACCTGTTGATGGATTGGCGCTGGCCGGGGGTTAACGTGACCCAATGGTCAGTGTGACAGTCTATCGTTATTATCAACAGAAACGAGTTATATTTTCAAATAAGCCCAAAAGCATTAAAGCTAGTAAATGTTTTGCTTTATTTTATAGACTATAAAGTAAAGCGTTGCGACTGAAAAAAAGTGTTTAGAAAATCTCATTTTTTAAATTTAAAATTGAAGGCCGCGATTATTTTGTTTCTAGCAGGGAACCATATATCATGTTGTGTATGACATGCTGAGTCTAATGAAAACAGTTTATAGGCCATATAGATATAAGAATAAATAAATAAATAAATAAATAAATAAATAAATCTTTGCGAGGTTCTATTTTAACTGTTTTACCAATGTCATATTCCTTGAAAAGCTGCCTTTAATAATTTGGTACTAGCCCAACGGTTTGTTTACGCATCGATTACACTTACAAAAAAGTGGAAATTCATTCCAATGGCATGGGCCTGGGCACATAAATTCTTACAAGATTTACAAGATTGCATGGGCGCCTAGCGAAGACTCAGATCAGCCTACGCATCCAAGTAGTCTGATTAGAGTCTTCGTAGGCCCTCTGTGGATGCTAAGGATCAAAAGCGTCTTCATGTGGACAGCGAATACTCCATCACGAAAACATACCTGCATAATTTTGACCCCCGTAAACCCCACTTTTATATAGTAAAACTGGGGTTTGCAGGGGTATACATTATTTTTCTTATTTCTGTTCAGAAACATAGATTGTGGGTATTCGTTAGAACCGCCTCGACGAGGCGGTTCTAACGAATAGCCACAATCTATGTTTTGAGAAGAAATTTGAAAACTATCAGATGTTTATCTGAAAACTTTCAGGTTTTGGAAGTGAAATTTTCTATATATTTTTGAATAGGCGTGTTTTCGTAACGCTGCTCGGACTGCATGGATGCGCTGACTGATCTTTGTCTTTGCTGGGCGCTCATGCAATATAGTAAGAAATGCTGCGCCCCGGCTCGTATGTTTACATGTGTCAGATAAGGGAACAACATGTTGATGTCTGTCAGTCTCAGGAACAGTTTTCTGAAAGGCAATTATAAATAGTGTCAGAGAAAGGTTATTAGAACGAAACAAATGATAAACAGTTCTGAATTTCCTCTTAACCCATTTATGCCGAATGGACTTTTCCTCCTTAACTCTTTGGACCGGTCCATTTCTTATATAAGGGGTGTCATGTTGATTTATATCATTACCATGTTCGTAGAAATTTCTGAACCTAATGCAAACATTATAGACCCTGATTCTGCGGCGTCTTATCTGGATCTACAATGTTTGCCAATGTCCTTTTTATGGGACGCTAGGCTTAAATGGGTTCATCACGAAAACATGCCTAAATAATTTTGACCCCCTTAAGCCCCATTTTTATATAGTAAAACTGGGGTTTACAGGGGTATACATTATTTTTCTTATTTCTGCTCAAAAACATAGATTGTGGGTACTCGTTAGAACCGCGTCTCAGATTCTATGACGGTGTCACATAAAGTGTTCATGCCTAATGTTGTTATGTCTTTGTTCGGGTCCTCTGTGGTTTAACTAGTGGTTTTCTTTAGCTCAGGCAATCCGTGTCTGATGTGATTCCCACGAGTCCCTCAGTCTTCGTTTCAGCAGTGCTTTAATGCGATATGGGCCACTTACAAGAAGACGTGTGACCAGTACATCCACCAATATGGCAAGAGTTCTCGCTTATCCCTCTTTCAAAAGCTCGGAGACTGTAGAGGGCACATGCGGTCAGCGAAGGCTCTGATCAGACTGCGCGGATGCGCAGGCTGATCAGAGTCTTCGCTGATTGAAGGCGATGTTATACAAGTTATCATATACAAGTTATTTCTATTGATGTTTTACTGACTGTATTAGGGAGAGTCTTTATGCGAGCCGAACAGTCTTTTTGTAGGTTTCACATTAGAACCTCTTGTCATTTTTCGTCACTCGGAATGACGTTTTTTGCTTTACATTTTATATCTAATGAAAAAGTGTGTTCTGATTGACCATATCTTATCAAAATCCATTTGCCGTTTCTGTTTTTGTGCTTTTTTCTCAAATATTTACCCTAAAATTAAATTAACTACCAAAATTTGGTCTGACCTTTGCGATTTATATAGTCAAGTGACATTTCTTTTGCGGGCGTGGGGGCTGGGTCGGAGTGAGATTTGTATCTAAAAATATTTTTTATATTCTTTGCTGATTTTTAACCATTGATATTTCATAACAATATTCGTAGGCTAAACACAATGCGTAACACAATGCGTAGGCTAAAACTTGTCTTAGATAGAAAGTCTTTAGAAATCGTATACATTTCATTCATACGACCAATTTTAGAATATGGCGATATCTTATGGGACAACTGCACACTGTATGAAAAACGAGAACTAGACAAGATACAAAATGAAGCAGCCCGAATCGTTACTGGTACTACCGCTTTAGTTTCTCTACAATCCTTATATGATGAGGTAGGGTGGGAGTCATTACAGTCTAGAAGATCCAACCATAAACTCTGCTTATTTTTTAAAATGCAGCATGATCTAACTCCAGCTTATCTGTCATTTCTTGTTCCTCCCTCTATAAGCGAAACTTCTAGATACAATCTTCGCAATGCTGACGATTTTACAACTATCCAGTGCAGATCTCAGCAATATTATACATCTTTTCTGCCTTCAGTTGTACGTGACTGGAATAACCTTCCACAGCACGCTAAACAGATAAACTCCTTATTATCCTTTAAATCTTTTCAGGCTAGAAATAAAACCAAAGTGCCGAAACATTTTTATACTGGTAAACGGTATTGGCAAGTCATGCATACACGAATGCGAACAAATTGCAGCTCGTTAAACAGCGATTTATATTCAAAAAATATTACAGATTCTTCCCTTTGCTCTTGTGGCGCTGTTGAAAACGCTCATCATTTTTTCTTCACTTGTCCGAGGTACCATGAGCCAAGAGCCGATATGCTAGACGCATTAGCATTTTTGCCTGAAGTCACTCTTAATTTAATATTATATGGTGATGAATCAATTTGTCATGAGAATAATGTAAGTATTTTTTCAGCTGTGCAAAAATTCATCGAAAAAACTAAGAGATTTTAAGTTCTATCAATTAAACAAGGAACAGAAGTAAGCGGAAGAAGCATTGTCATCATTATCGTGAATTTTATCGTAGTTCTTCTGAAATGTCTAAGAGGGGGGTTGGGGATGTTGTGCGTCGGACAGTTTTTCCTATTTCTATTCTTGTTTGTTTATTTATTTATTTTTCTCGTCTTTGACTTTATTCTCCTAAAATTGATTTTTTTTTTTATTATTATTATTTATACTGTAACTAGTGTAAGCCGTGTTAGTTAAATATTTACCTTAAAAGTCCATGTATATTGTTCTTGTATAGTGGGCTCTCTTTATACCGACAATTCATGATCGGAATTTTTCTGATGTTAAACTCAGGGAACTTGCTGTAATACAGAGCCCGGTCTTTGACTGATAGTGCGTTTACTTAACATTGACTAATAATGTATATTGAAATACTATATTCTTGTTGTGGTGAATGTCGTTATAAAGAGGCCAAAGCATTCTAAACTTTGCGATGATAAGGAAATCTTTGTACTAGTTGTATCGTTTCATTATTCAATAGCTTACACTGCTTTCTGTTTTCTTCCTTGAATATGTACTTATGGAAAAAGTGTATAAAATATTTTGTCGTTTACACGTAGTTGTGAAACCGCCTTATATGATACAGCTGTTTGAAGGAGATGAACTATATAAGCTTTCAATAGCTTTCGTTCAAATCCTTTTACTTCTGATATATGTAACTTGCTATTAAATATGTATATTTTATGAAATAAATATGTTTAAACTAACAATATTCTGAAAGTTTCAGAAAAAATGAACAATTAGAATTTGTTAAAACCCTGCCTTCAGTTTACCCACACTTTCGATTTCTAGACAATTTGCAACCATTTTATTATGGGAAAAATGGAAATTTTCGAGTTTTTAAAACCAATGACTAGAATAAAACTTTTTGTACATATATAGTTACGAGAAACAGTTTTGCATTGAATCATGAAGTAAGGTTAAGCGGACCACACAATCAATATCAAGGAGACACATCGATTTCTACGACAACGGTTCGCCGAAAAATCAACTGCGGAGATCTAACTTAACAACAACAACATGGAAAATTTTCATCTGTGTAAAGTGTCAGGCAAAAAACAACTTTCTGAAAGATGTCAAAATGGGAGTACGGTGAAGATTTGGTACCAGTGAAATCAATTTTACCTCTTCCCCCTACCCCCACGGAAGTTTTTACTTCTGATCATTCTAAGGTAGTGGTTCTGGTGTTGGTTGTTCTTTGTCTGGCCTTGTAGCTCGTCGCTGTGGTTCTTTTGGTTCTTTTTTTTTTCTTGTTTTGTCTTGTTCGTTATTTTATTGTGTTTAGTGGATCTGGTCCAGCATTGTCATCACGAAAACACGCCTATATAATTTTGACCCCTGTAAACCCCACTTTTATATAGTAAAACTGGGGTTTACAGGGGTATACATTATTTTTATTATTTTGCTAAAAAAAACATAGATTGTGGTACTCGTTAGAACCGCCTCGACGAGGCGGTTCTAACGAGTACCCACAATCTATGTTTTGAGAAAAAATATGAAAAATATCAGAATTTTTTATCCGAAAATTTTCCTTTTTTTGGTTGTAAAATTTTCAATATATTTGAATAGGCGTTTTCGTAATGGATCACCTTTTGGAGTAGAAAGAGGGTCTGGCTGCAACTTTTTTTTTTTTTTTTTTTTTTTTTTTTTTTTGGTTTGTGTCTTGTGTTATCTGTCTTTGTTTGCCTGCTCTTCTTGTGTTATGTGATTATCAATACGAAAACATGCCTATTCAAATATACTAAAAATTTTACCACCAACATATGAAAATTTTCAGATAAAAAAAAAATCTGATATTTTTCATGTTTCTGTTCAAAACATAGATTGTGGGTACTCGTTAGAACCGCCTCGAAGAGGCGGTTCTAACGAGTACCCACAATTTATGTTTTGAGCAGAAATAAGAAAAATAATATATACCCCTGTAAACCCTAGTTTTACTATATAAAAGTGGGGTTTAAGGGGGTCAAAATTATATAGGCGTGTTTTCATTATTATGGCCCTTTTTGGACATCGTCTATACGACTTTGTATATTTTGATGTTGATCCGGGTTGCTTTCTTTAATCAAATGACAGCTCTGACTGTAATTTTCTCATTTCAAAATTCGTTTTATTTTAAACAAGCCGTAATTTTATAGACGAATATTATTTTGTGTAATAAACGTCAAAATGCGACCCATATGCCCTCACTAATTCCATCAGAGGATTAGAATACGCGCCACTGATATGAACAATCTGTTAAGCAATATGCCTACATGTATTAGCTTTCACAAAAAGCTTGGTCTACGCTTAGCATACAAAGTGTGCTAAGCGTAGACTAAGCTATTTGTGAAAGCTAATACTTGGTTATAATAACGTTCAGCAGTCCATAGCATTGGATAAGTTCATGACATCAAGGTTGTCTACCACGGGCGTAGATAATACTTTTACCCTCATCCCATTGTGTAACCTCATACACAGAAGTAGAAACCATATTCTCTTAAACTTCTTGGGGGATTAATACACTTTCAAGCCCCGAGGTTATAAAACTATTTTCATGCTCAACTCAGCTGAGCATGAAATTTTCTCTGCTTATAAATATGAAAATGCCAACAACAGTTGGCATTTTCATATTTATAAGCAGAAAAATTTTCATGCTCAGCTATGTTTAGCAAGAAAGAATTTGGCATTGTTAGTAATTTGAGATTATTAGCATGAAAAATTTCATGCTCAGTTGAGTTGAGCTTGAAAAAAGTTTTATAATCTCGGGGCCTGGTAAGAAAACAAAATGATTTTCTCACTTATGCGAAAGGGTGTACCCTCAAAGGTCAGAATGTGCTCCCCGTGGGAGCAAATTCTTTCCTTTTAGAGTAGACCCCTTCTCAGAAGGGGCTTGGTGTGCAGGAAAACAAATAGGAAGTCACAAAAGTTGTCTCCCTTACAAAAATTGCTTTGGTTTGGGGTTTAACGGCCTACTTAACACTATTAAAGTCATGTCGAGCCAATCAGTTTACGTAACCGCACTTTTCCAGTGTAGATTTAGTCCTCTAAATGGTTAAGCAGTACATGTGCACTTCTTTCCCAAGAGACTGACTGGCATGAAAAATTTTGCATCCTTGACTATCAAAAATGCGCCCAGAGAAGACCTGATCAGACTGCGCGAATGCGCAGGCTGATATGAATCTTCGCTGAATGCACGTACAAAGGTACGTTTTTTGACGTTTCGGCTCATATATTTTCTCAGAGTCTCGTATTTGACTTACTTGTACCGTAACCGTAACTTTAGACTGGTGCATTTCCAATTGAAGGGGTGTCTGATTAGTTTTTATTATTATCATATTTATAGATATTCCTGTATTTAAGGTCCCTCAACCCTATTAACTTAGAAAATTTGCTCACGTCATCTGATCAGAGCCTAACTAGAAAATTACTATAAACTCAAATTTAGATATTAAATGCCAGTGATATTGGTCTATTCATAAACTTAATAAAGCGCCTGAACTAAATAACAGAATATCGCATTAAGAAGCATTGATTCGTGACGAAAAGCATGTCAGTGCACGTGTTCCGATTTGTTCTTTTTCTTTGAGAATGTTTTGAAACATGTCGATAACCACAGCCTCGTTACATTTTAATTATCGTTTATGTCACCGGGTAGAGGTATATAACACACCTGTACTGCCTTGCGGTACAAGCCGACTTTAGAGTGCAGAACTTCCAGTCCAGCAGACGGGTTCGATCCACGGTAGGGGAAAATGAGATTTGCATTTTTTCACCTGTTACATATACTAACCACTGAACATGAACACTTTAGAAAATCAGAATTTAACATATTATTTCTAGACGGTAGCACATTGTTTATGAAGCCAGAATTCCATCTGACCCTCAATGTTTTAGGCATGCAAGTAAACAGAGACTAACCATGTCAAAATCAACACAATGACACGCGTGACAACAAAAACTCCATCCAGTCTGACCAGGGTCTTCGCTGTGGGCTCAGTGCATTACGAAAACATGCCTGTTCAAATATACTGATAATTTTACCACCAAAAAAATGAAAAAAAAATCAGATAAAAAAATCTGATATTTTTCATATTTCTGCTCAAAACAAAGATTGTGGGTACTCATTAGAACCGCCTCGGCGAGGCGGTTCTAACGAGTACCACAATCAATGTTCTAAGCAAAAATAAGAAAAATAACGTATACCCCTGTAAACCCCAGTTTTACTATATAAAAGTGGGGGTTAAGGGGGTCAAAATTATATAGGCATGTTTTCGTGATGGAATTAACAAACACGCAAGGTGTTTTTTTGCGGACAGCAAAGCTTCTGATCAGACTTGGATTGCACAAGCTGATCTGAGTCGCTCGCTGCGAACACAAATCATTATGTTATTTTTGTCATGCTGTGGCTCATTTAAGAAGTAAAAGGGTTCAAATATATCATTACTGAGTTGGCATGGATTCGGTGGATTCTGTTAAATAGTGTCATGTCACTTCCTGTCCAATATTGATCTTGATCATCCAGGCTCTTTATGCACTTGGTGAAAACACAGGTAATTCCATATACATGTATTATCCTTTGCATTTTAGTAAAATTTTATATCGCCATATCGAGGGTTGAGCGCAAGACTGGCGTAAGTCAGATGGTTGTTTTTCCCCAAAAACCTAATCTCCTCACCATGAAGGCGTTATGAAGATTACAACATTTCTTTCTGTAAACAATGAAAATTTAGGTGCCATTGCTCGTATGAGCAATGGCACCTGAATTTGCATTGTTTACAAAGGGGTCCAAGTTGCCCCTAAACAAGGGTTTCAAAAATATGTTTGAGTTACTATAGTCTTGCGCTCAACCCTCGATATCTTAAAAACTAATGCCGATTTTTCAATGAAGTTTTCAGCATTATTTGGAATGTGATCTTCTCAGGATCAATGTAATATTTAGACATGATCACACGTTTGAAAGGAGATATCATTGATGGAAATGTCAAGCTTTTATGCACTTTTTAATAATCGCCTGGAAGTGTTTCTACCTAGTGGATAAGTGCAGCTCTTCACCTGAAAATATCATTTGGCCCCAATACAAGACAACACACGCAGATAACTAAACAAGAGAAAAAAGAAAAAAGGTAAGAGAAAAGTCCAGGGGGTGCCACAATCACAAACCGCAGCCCTTCCCAGACACAAAGCCGAGGTTGAACAATTTCCTTCACAGAAAATCATATTCCATTAGTTCATAATTTTGAATCGCCAGTCGCAAATTGACCTGACAATTTGCAGACTTTTGAATGTTACTCCCGGTAATTGAATGTAGATGCATGATCCACCGTCGCATAAGTTATGAGACCCATCATTCACAAGCTTTCTCCTATCAGTGACCCCTAGCTGCAGCCCGTCTTTGGGTTGTGTCGCTTAAAAAAAGGGGGATAAACGATTGTATTCGTCACAAGCTCAACTGTCCTTATAGGCAGACGGAGAAAGCTATCTACATTTGAGCTTAAACATAACAAAATCAACAAAATTACTGTGTGCCTAGCGAAGCCGACTCAGATCAGTCTGGGCATCCTCCCAGTCTGACCAGTCTTCGCTAGCCGCGTGAAGAAACAGTGGATCCTAACATACCCATTGAGCGCATGAAGCAAAAACTCCGATTAGACTGGCCGGATTCCCAGGCTGATCTGAATCTTCGCTAGGCGCACTGTAATTTTGTTGGTTTTGATATATGGCTCATTTCATCATAGTACCCAAACATAACGAAAACACGCCTATTCAAATATACTGAAAATTTCACCACCAAAAACTGAAAGTTTTCAAATAAAAAAATCTAATATTTTTTCATATTTCTGCTCAAAACATAGATTGTGGGTACTCGCTAGAACCGCCTCGACGAGGCGGTTCTAACGAATACCCACAATCTATGGTTTTGAGCAGAAATAAGAAAAACAATATGTACCCCTGTAAACCCCAGTTTTACTATATTAAAGTGTGGTTTAAGGGGGTCAAAATTATACAGGCGTGTTTTCGTGATGGCTACCCACTGATCACATGTAGCGATGGCCATTATCAGAATGCTCGGATACTCAGTATGACGCTACTTCGTACATGCGTCATTTCCTTTGTTTTGTCATACTGTGGTTCGTTTCCTCAAAAACAAAGGGACTAGAACTGAGTGTCGTGCATAAGCACGAAGTAACATGCTCTGCTCACAAATGACCGGTGCTAATTTGACAGCTGTTCTTAACTGCATAAGGATAAACAGTGTGTAAGTAGCCTTTGCTTTACATATTTAACCAGGTCACAGGGGTGAATTCAAAAGGTTTCTTGAACAAAACTTACTTGCCATTTGATTTAAGGAAAAAAATATCAACTTTTAATTTTCTGAAATTAAGATCATTTAGGCGACAACTAGAACAGCATCTTTACAATCATTTCGTGTGTCTAATAGTGCTATCCCAATAAGCATTCTTTATAAATCTATAACGGGCTGTTGTCGGCCCGTCAGTGTAGCTGACGGGCCGATAACGGCCCGCTATAGATTAATTAAAACAAATGCTAGCTGGGATCTAGGTACTACTACCCAGGGAACTGGAAAAAAAATCTGCTCTCCTTACCTTGTACGACGATTACAATTTGGAGAAAGGGGTCTGAATTGATGAATTTATCATTTTTCTAAAATTTACATTTTTTTCAGTGCCACTTTATATGCTCGCAATTATGTTGTTAAGAGATTAGGTATGATCATATCTGGGTACTAATACCCAGCTAAATTCGATCATAAGTCGCCTCTGTTTTCTCTCCAATATGATTGCCAAAACTGGTAATAAATGCCAAATTGTATAATAGAACCTTAAATTGCAATCTCACAGACAATACCTGTCTCTTTGCGTATATGCTTAGTTTCAACATTTTCACATCTATTGGACTGAGCTTCATTCAGTTTAGCAAGACGTTAGCAGTCATTGGTAAACAAGAGCAAACTCCGTTCAATTATGGCAGTTTTCGGCAGAGAGAGTACCGAAAATCCGCAATCTATTCTCAAGCTATCATTTGACACAATCAACATGGCGGCCTATGCGAATAAAATGTTTGTATGCTTGTTCGTTTAAAAAAAAAAAAAAAAAAAATGAAAATGTTTACCGGGTTCATATTATTTATTTTGTTTTATATAAAATTAATAATTAATATAATTTGTTTGATCTAACACAAAGGCTCGTCAACGAGAATAACGTCTACTCTCTAATTTGACGTCACATAAGGAAGATTTACAATAACCGTTCACATCACGATAACACGCCTACATAATTTTGACCCCTTAAACCCCACTTTTATATAGTCAAACTGGAGTTTACAAGGGTATACATTATTTTTCTTATTTTGCTAAAATACATAGAATGTGGGTACTCGTTAGAACCGCCTCGCCGAGGCGGTTCTAACGAGTATCCACAACCTATGTTTTGATGAGAAATATGAAAAATATCAGATTTTTTTTTTATCTGAAATTTTCCTTTTTTGGTTTTAAAATTTTCAATATATTTGAATAGGCGTGTTTACGTTTTGAGAAGATGCAAAATAGTTTTTGAAAAACTTTTATGAGTGATTTGCTTTAACCAAAGCAGCCTTGGTGTCAGTCTTGGTGTTGAATTTCCATACTGGTTTGTCTTAGTGATTAATTACGTTACTGATATCAACAGCAAAATGACAGTTCGCAAATGGAGATCGGAGAAATTGGCAAAAACATAAATGAAGCTGGTGTTAATAGGCAGTTTTTAGAATGTAATAAAAGGATCAATTACACATTTATTCACACTTTATTACTTAACACTCATCATGCTGGGTATAAGATCTAATAGATGGCATTTTGATTTTTTTTTCTCTTATTTTTCTCAGAATATTGGATTTGACCTTCTTAGGAGACAATTTGCATGAATTGACAAATCCTATTTTCTGGGAAAAACTGAAAAATGTCATCAATTTATCATCTGTTGAATTAGCCCAGAGAGTGATAAAGATTAATGAATGTTCATGAATATAATTTAGTGCCAAGAACCACGCTATACAACTTCTGAAATAGAACTTAATTTCATACACTCCGGCTAGAAGAAGATACCCAGATTAATCACAAAAACATACTATATAATTTTGACCCCCTTAAACCCCACTTTTATATAGTGAAACTGGGGTTTACAGGGGTTTACATTATTTTTCTTATTTCTGCTCAAAAACATAGATTGTTGGTACTCGTTAGAACCGCCTCGGCGAGGCGGTTCTAACGAGTACCCACAATCTATGTTTTGAGCAGATATATGAAAATATCAAAATTTTTATCTGAAAACTTTCAGTGTTTGGTGGTGAAATTTTTAATATACATTTGAATAAGCGTGTTTTCATAATGCTAGGTTACAATCACGGAACACAGGCCTCCCAAGATATGGAATAAGGTTTTTCTCCTGGCCCTTCTCTTGGGTGCGGGTCTTCTCTTGCTGATCTTCTGTGCTTGTATGTTGGTGATTTGATTGTTTGATTGAGCTGGGAGCTTTATGGCCAGTTTTACGGCGTTCCGTGGGTATCTTCATACATGTAAATGTACATGTATTTAAATTTTGTTAATATGTATCTTTGTTGCAAAACTTAATGTTGGATCATTCCACATTTTCTCTCTGTGTGTGAGGATGTGTGTGTGGGTGTATGGTGTGTGTGTGTGGGGGGGGGGGGGGGGGGGGTGGGCGTGGGGGGTCTATTTTCTATATACGATAATATCTTTCCAGCAGTCATCCCTCAAAAACATACAAACACTTTGTTGAAAGATCAAAGCTGAGCAACCTTTCTTCATTTCATGTCCAACTAAATCACATGAGCCACCTCGGCAAGGCGCTTCTAATGAGTACCACAATATATGCTTTAGTGGAGAATTAAGAAAAAATATCGGTTCTTTGTGGTTAAACCCCCCCCCCCACACCCCCCCCCCCCCAAAAAAAAAAACAACAAAAAACAAAAACAAAAAACAAAAAAAAAAAAAAAAACACCTTGTCAGGAGCTACGTATGCAGAACTTTTTAAAGATTCAGATTTTTTCACCTGCCCACTTTCTTTTCACTTGCTACAGGTTTGAAATTACGCTGTGAAGTATTGTCTAACAGCAAAGAAAAGTGTACTTTATATATTTTCTGATTCTTTGTTATCACCGGGCTAATTCTGATTTACTTGAAAATAGAATATGGTTCAGTTTAATTAATGTCTGTTCATTAAACAGTAATGCTATGTGCCAAACGCACATTACTATTTAATGAAAAGACGTAATTAAACTGAGTCTGTCGTTTCCATTTATTTTCTGTATTTCTTGCAAAACAATTCTGTAAGAATAACAAAAGATATCAGTGAGAATGCGCAAGAGTGGGGCATTTCGAAAATGGGAAAGCAACCATAAGTCAGACAAAGTGCAAGATGAGAAACATATGTTTTTTTTTTTTTGTTTTTTTTTTTTCTTCTGAAATTCCTCTTGAGACAGTAGTCATACAGTACTGCTGGCGGTAACAGTAGGTAACAGAGGAACCACATTAGAAATGTCAGTAGGAAAACTACTGGGGCTTAAACCAGTTTTACTCGCAGCCAACCTCACCCTTAATTCTGAGATAGCTTCAAATTACAAATATATGTTCGGTCCGCACAGGGTACATCCACCTCATCTGTGAAATATCACAGCGAAAAGTAAATAAGTGAACTAAGGAACTGATACAATCAGATCCACATCAAGCCACCAACACCTAAGGGAAAGACAGAAATAATACAATCAAGCAGTCACAAAATGAACAAATAGCAAGCAGAGATGTCAACTCTTTCCCAAAAAGGTGGCAACTCTGTTACCCAAACTAAACTGAAACTTACTTGATTGTTAATAGAAACACATTATTAAACACTAGATAACAATTAACAAAAAAAGTACCACAACGAAAGTACCGCATTGAAACTTTTAGTAATGAATTACTGGGGGCTAAAGCCAACTCATTACGAAAACATGTCTATTCAAATATACTGAAACTTTCATCGCTGTAAAATGAAAATTTTCAGACAAAAAAAATCTAATATTTTTCATACTTCTGCTTAAAACATAAATTGTGGGTACTCGTTGGAACCGCCTCGATGAGGCGGTTACAACGAGTACCCACAATCTATGTTTTTGAGCAAAAATAATAAAAATAATGTATACCTCTGTAAACCCCAGTTTTACTATATAAAAGTGGGGTTTAAGGGGGTCAAAATTATGTAGGCGTGTTTTCGTGATGTTTACGGAATCCCAACCCTTGCCCTCAGTTTCTATAGTGGTAAAAACATATATTTGTTTGGTTCGTGTGGAAGTCTTCTAAATCATCCATGAATCATTACGGGCAACAAATAAATCATAGATAAAGCTTATAAGGAAACAAAGATGAGGACTCAACAGAAACACATATAATCAAAAAAGGAAAGGACTTTGTTTAAAGTTATATCTCACCTTCGTACTAAAAAGTGAAAACAAGCACCAGAAGATTGAGAATTATCATCCTTGTTTAGCTCAGTGAGCTAAACCGATCAGTAAAGTGAAACTAACCGTAACGTTTTCTTTGTAGACATCATTTAGAGTATACGCTAGGGTGGACGTAAGGGTAGACGTGAGTACAGGGACGAACGAACTGAAACTTGCGCACCTAAGTAACCCATATTAACGCAGGTGCGACAAAAAACAATGTGGTGAAACAAAACAAAAGGCTCTATGGCAATCTGAAGATAGAACACACACGCGCACGCACGCGCACGCGCGAGACCACGATGGAAATGGGGAAATCATAATGAGCCACAAAAATGTCATCACGAAAACATACCTATATAATTTTGACCCCCTTAAACCCCTCTTTTATATAGTAAAATTGGGGTTTACAGGGGTATACATGGCATTTCTTATTTCTGCTCAAAAACATAGGCGTTTCCTTTGTTGCAGTCTTGGTGCGTCGGTGGTTTCACATCACGAAAACATACCTAAATAATTTTGACCCCCTTAAACCCACTTTTATATAGTAAAACTGGGGTTTACAGGGTTATCATTATTTTTCTTATTTCTGCTCAAAAACATAGAGTGTGGGTACTCGTTAGAACCGCCTCGGCGAGGTGGTTCTAACGAGTACCCACAATCTATGTTTCGAGCAAAAACATGAAAAATATCAGAATTTTTATCTGAAAACTTTCAGCTTTTGGTGGTGAAATTTTCAATATGTTTGAATAGGCGTGTTTTCGTAATGATGTGTGGCGTGTGTTTCTTCATTATTTGCTCCTCATTTTTTATTCCTTTGGTGTCTTGGAAAGGCTATGCATTACGAAAACACGCCTATTCAAATATATAGAAAATTTCATCTCCAAAAACTGAAAATGTTCAGATAAAAAACTCCGATATTTTTCATATTTCTTCTCAAAACATAGATTGTGACGAGGCGGTTCTAACGAGTACCCACAATCTATGTTTTGAGCAGAAATAAGAAATATAAGGTATACTCCTGTTAACCCCAGTTTTACCATATAAAAGTGGGGTTAACAGGGGTCAAAATTATATAGGCGTGTTTTCGTGATGCTTTATGATTGTGGCATTTCCTTTGGTATCTGAGCTTTGTGATTGTCCCGGTTTTCCTCGGTAATTTACCATCTGTTTTGTTGCATTACCAAGGCATTTTTTAATACTTTTATTTGCGTCGCATTACCAAATCAAATCATTTATAAGAATTTTAATAACCTGTAAAGTTTGCTTGGAGTCGATTTCAATCAAATAAATGTCAATCATGTTTAGATAATAGACAGCAATGTTTACTTTGTGTACACAGATAGAATAAGAAATATGGATTAATAATTAATAATTTTAAGAAATGGCGCCGTAAACCTAATTGCAGTTCACTCGCTTTAACCTCTGGGCTAATTCAGCAGGCCACATATTTACGATATTTTCCTTTTTTCCAAAGAAAATATGCTTTCCTGTTTCATGCAAATTGCCTCCCTAGGGAAACAATTTGCATGAAACGTCGAAGCCTATTTTCTTGTAAAAAGATAAGTAAATTACTTTGATATGTCGATTGCTAATACTTTTACCCAGCATGCTAAGCGTTGAGAGGCTATTCTATGAGAGGGGTTACTCCCATTCTGTTTTGTTCATTGTCAGATATGTCTTAAGTACCACTGATGAGGAATTCTGCCCTTTCGCCATGATTTGGAAATACGTTTTTTTCGCCTGGTGTTTTATTCTGAATGAAAACATTTTATTCCGATTGTTCCGAATATTCTTCTGCATAGGCTTCGGATTGCCATTGCAGTTTGTGATTATTTCTGTGATTTACTGTGATGTTTCAATGATGAGATAAAAGACTTTAAGCGGACCAAACACATTTGTACTAATTAAGAGCGAAGTTCCGATTGAGTAAACTACAGTAAAACCTCAATGGCTCGAACATCTTTCGGACCATGGAAATTTATTCGAGGCATAGGTAGCTCGAGCCACTGAAGGATAACTGTGGCGCTTGGTCAGGAAGCAAATTGTGGTAATTTAGGGATGTCTTTCTGATCTTCTCTACAATATTGGTAGGTTAAATTTACTCATTGATGAGTACACACAACATACAATTTCATGTTTAAAATAGAAACTTTCTCGAAATATTTGTTGTTTTTTTAAGCTATCGGAAGCATTTCAGCTGGGACTCAAAAAACGAGGGTAGTATTGGGCAGTGCCGCCCAATACTACTAACGAGCTCGAATCATCCAAGGTAAACGAGCTGTCGGTGAACGAGTCATCGAGGTTTTACTGTAGTTTAATCCCCGTCCCCGCCCAGCAGTTGTTTCTGCCGGCTGACATTGGAAGACGGATGCTCTGTTGTAGTTCTTTGTTAGTATGTCGGGGGTTGTGTCATGTCATTGCCTGTGTCTCCCCAGCGGGCACATGACGATTTACAACCTCGCATTAACGTCGATGCAATGTCATGGCGTTTTGTACAACGTCGCATTAATGTCGATGCCATGTCTTGACATTTATACAACGTCGCATTAACGTCGATGCAACGTCATGACGTTGCATCGACGTTAATACGACGACGTTGTATAAAGGTCATGTGCCCGCTGCGTCATCTCTTCATCTTTTGATGTCTCAGGAAGGCCGTGGGTCGTGATTGTGCCTTCCGGTTTGTTTTCTGCATATTAGTCCACTTCTGAAAAGGGATCACCACTAAAAGAATACAACCCCTTTCCAAAATGGAGACAAAAACAGATTGACATAGGTTCTGCCGCTGAAGGTGCATCCCAGCGGGCACGTGACGTTTATAAAACGTCGAATTAACGTCGCTGTAACGTCATGAAGTTAATGCCACGTTAATATGGCGTTTTATTAATTAACTACTAGTAATACAGTATTTATATGGCAAAAGCGGTCCGAATCATATGAGCGACAAACCTGGCCGATACAGAGCAACTCGGCCAATACAGACGGAACTCGGCCAATACAGACGGAACTCGGCCAATACAGACGCAACTCGGCCAATACAGACGCAACTCGGCCGATACGACTCTGCCAATAACGATGACGTCATCTCCTGCTTCTTTTCCAACCCATACAAACATGGTGGACGTGTTTTAATCGACAGTTCAAAAATAAAGTTTCTTGCAGTTTTTTGATACCTAAAATTATTATTATTAAATTAAACTTGTGTGCATCACGTTTCAAAAAAAAAAAAAAAAAAAAAAAAAAAAAGTCACCTTGACCTTTATAGTGCAGATTTAAATAGAGATGATGAATTTCGCAGAGCGAAACGTTATCGCCGTGTTGGTCCAAAAATGTTTGAGAAGAAGGATAACCTCTCTGTCCAGTTAAACCCTACAAGGAGTACAGACCTCACAGACCACATGGTATGAATGACCCAGATGCTAGATTTTAATTATTCACATCAGCCAGTTGGAAAGGACAAGCTTGGAAAAATGATGAACTTGATGGCAGACAAAGGTGGTTTAATTGGGCGAAAAGTAAACCATTCTACCAGAAAAACATTCGCTATGCCATTGGTTCAGGCTGGTCATCCACCTACAGAAGTTGTCCATTCAGGAGGTTGGAAGAACATCCAAACAATTAATGAATATTCAGTGCCATCAGTAATACAACAAGAAGATGCATCAAACATTATTTCTAATATTTTGGTACCGACTGATCAGTCAGCCATGAGTAATTATGACCATGCACAAAGAGAAATGGAAACTATACCGGAATCAAATAATTATTCTATTAAAAAATCGCAGTCTCACTTGCAACAAACTCCAGCGGCTGAAAATCCAATGACATTCTTTGCTGGGGCTAGTATTTCTGATGGAAACATAACTATTAATTTGATCTCCTCAAAAAAAAGTTAGAAGTAACAAGCTGTAGTTCAAGTGAAAGTTCACAAAAACTGGCTAGACGTCCCAGCAGACACATGACGTTAGTACAACGTCGCATCAACGTCGATGCAACGTCATGAGCCGACGTTGTATACATGTCATGTGCCCGCTGGGTCATGTTTTGAGTCAAACTGAAATTTGAATAACTTCACCTCGGACCCATAACTGGGCCAGTACGAAATTACTTGATTAATAACATTATACATTGTAGTATAAACGTCATGACGTTGTATCGACGTTAATGCGACGTTGTATTAACGGCATGTGCTCGATGGGATCTTAAGTGGCTATTTTACAAGAGGGATAGTTCTCAATGTTTATGTGTGATTCTATACTTCCTTGCTTAAACTTGTTCTGGCGTTTATTGTCAGATATATCTCAACGCTTAGCACTCTGGGTATAAATTTCAGTAGACGACATTTCGGAAATATTTTTCTGATTTTTTCCCAGAAAATTTTGTTTATCTTTGTTTGTGCGTTTGTGATTTCGTGTATAACATTTTGTTCTTCATGAGAGCTTTGTGTCATGACTCTGGCATTTCCTGGATTTTTGCACTTCTATTTTTGTGTGTTTTTACCAGCCCTAGAAATGAGGATGCATTTGAATGTCTGCGAACTTCCGGAACTAAAACTTCATGGATGTCAGTTTTATGGGGAATTTATAAGCTTTCAGGAGAAACAACACTGTCAAAATAGTTTTGCATTGCTTCTGAAAAAAGGTCTATTCTAAAAATAATGTGTGTGCACCAACAAGTCGCAACATGTTTCCTTTTACAATAGATCCTTTTTCAGAAAGGTTTTGGCGTTCAGTAAAGCAAACAGGAAGTCAAAACCTGTCGACCTTGACGGAAATGGCGAAAAATCTACTCAGTGTACTTTACTGTGGCGTTTCCTGAGTAACTTGAAATATAAAAGGAAAGACCACAGTCACGTGGGCCGCGCCATGTGAAAACGCATCTCCGGGCATGTGCGGACAGTCAAGGCCCTGATCAGACTGCGCATCCGCGCAGTCTGATCAGGGCCTTCATCGTCCGCGCACTGAATCTTTGGATACTACAGAATGTATGCTAGGAGCGCAAAGGCCCGGATCATAGATCATATTTTGCGCATGCGCAGGATGATCTAAATCTGCGCATTGTGCGCATGTTCAAAGGCACATTTTCGCTTGACGCGGCCCATGTAACACAGCTCTACCAAGGCACCAATTCTATGATTATTTTTTTTCTTTTTTTTTTTGTAAAAAAAGGTTAAAAGATGTTTCTTTAACGTATTATATCTTTTACTGAAGAAGGCAGTAAATACTGAAACATCTTGAAGTAGGGTGATTGTGCTTTTTATATACACGTAGAATTACACATTTTGAAGTTTTGGAGCACTGAAGGCGCAGCAATTTACTCGGTGGACTTCGAATGACTTTCTGATTGATATTTCACAATTAACGTACACATATAACGCAGGAAACCTGTGCGGTTTCGCAAATAAACAGATAATAAAGGTCTGCGTCTAGACTTCACAAATGAAAATAGACAAGAGTTAATGGTAAAATCAAGTTATTGAACACTAAAAAAGGGCATGTATATTTGTTTCCAGTAATCATTTATAATTACTGTCTGTGTATATTATTATCATCCGACAAGCAGACGCAGCAGAAAGCTGTTTAAGAAATACAGCACTAAATAATAATTCAGCATACACTTGTATTGGTACATTCTGTTTACAGCAGCGAATACTAAGTATTTGGCGGAAGAATGCCAATTTCCTTGGGAAAGTACACAGTTTGGTGACGTGTCTGGCAGATACTCCTTTGTCATGAAATCATTACTGTAGGATAATATATCATTCAAGAGCCTTTCTCTATTCAGTTCACTTGCAACAACATTGTTTCCAGTTTGAAAAAAAAAAAAAAAAAAAAGAAATTACAACGAAACGAGCCACAACATCAGAAAGCGTACATGTACCTTCTTGCGTGTGCGTATAGCAAAGATTCAGATCAGCCTGCGAATTGACTTTATTTTATCTGAATAGCGAAAAGGTAGATCAATCTGAAAAATCTGGTAGAAGTTCGATTCTTCCTTATTTACAAGCTGCAATGTTCAAATAGGTTCTATAAGGAATAACTTTTGAGAGCAATCAACCTACATTACGAAAGCATGACTGTTCAAATATATAGAAAAGTTCACCTTCAAAAACTGAAAAATTTCGGATAAAAAACTCTGAACTTTTTCATAATTCTGCTCAAAACATAGATTGGGTGTACTCGTTAGAACCGCCTCGGCGAGGCGGTTCTAACGAGTACACACAATCTATGTTTTAAGCAGCAATAAGAAAAAATAATGTATACCCCTGTAAACCCCAAAGGTACTGTATAAAATGGGGTTTAAGGGCGTTAATATTGTATAGGGATGTTTTCGTTATTGCACATGGAGAACTGAAAATTCCTGAGTTGTCCAAGTTTGCTGGGGCAGGCAACATCACGAAAACATACTTATATAATTTTGACCCCCTTAAACCCCACTTTTATATGGTAAAACTGGGGTCGCGTTAGGTAAGTCTGATCCAGGCCTACAATTTTCGCACAGGCATATCTGTCCTAATACTTAGAATATGGTAACTGTTTAGGTTCCTGAACTCTTTCTGTTAATGAACTGATCATAACATTAAAACAGATCAGTTATCGTAGATACTCCGGGTATTTACCCTAAAGATTCAAATACATTTAGATTGCAACGAGAAAAAAACGTACATTCTGATGTGCGCACAACGAAGACTTAAATCAGCCTGCGCATCCGTGCATTCTGATCAGAGTCTTCATTGTCCGCATAAAGAAACTTTGCAATGTTGGCTATCCAAAATGCATCCAGTGAAGATTCTGATCAGACTGTGCGAATGCGCAGGCTGATCTGAATCTTCGCTGGGCGCAAAAGTCCAAGGTGTTTTTTGACGCTGCGGAACATTTACTCCTTACAATATTTACCTTAAAATTTGAATTCCTGAATAAGTGCTTAAAATATTGCGACAGAACAGCAATCAATGTCTATCCACGTCAAACGGCTTCTTTATCCTTTTAGATAATGGTTTAGGCTCGGGAAGGCTGTGATTCTTGTTTGTGGTATTTCCTAGTTACCTTTTCACTTATATATTTACACTGACTGATCATCCCTGCCTTTCCGATTTTAGAATATAAACATGGTACCTATACTATCCTTTCTACATCACTAAAATATCTTTTTAATGTAAATCTTGTATTTTGTTCTGATTGACCATATCTTATCAGAAACCATTTTTGTCTTTTCAGTTTCTGTGTTTTGTTCTCAAATATTTACCCTAAAATTTACATTTATGGCCAAAACTTGGCCTTATCTATCTATCTATCTATCTATCTATCTATTGAGTTAATCATTAACAGTGCAAATGATTTGTTCACCTGAGGCCTTTCGGTTTTCGCCTTCTTCAGAGGTTTTCTACGAGGTTCCTGCAAAAAAGTTTTGTCACTGGGCCCGGATTACTTCAGTGCTATGTTTCATCAAGCATATTTTCATTACAAACCTTCAAAGTATTTCCCCCTTTACTGAAACACATTTTTGTAACTTTTTTTACCCAGTCGCGAAAAGCAGATAAATAGTCTTCTTTTGGTATCTGTTGGAGACACTGAATAATAGCGCTGCCAAGAGAACTTCTAGACGTATACTTTTTTCCAGAAAGCATTTTCTTAAGCCTTGGAAATAAATAATAAATAATAAATATGTTTGATAAAACGTAGCAGTGAAGTAATCCCAGTGACAAAACTTTTTGCAGGACCCTCGTACATATGCCACTGATTCTTATTTGTTAATGATGTCAGGATTTCTTTACTGATTTCCCAGTCAGCATTCTACGTAAATTTATATCGGGCCGTCATCGGCCCGTCAGGGTAGCTGACTAGCCGATGACGGCCCGATGTAGATTTACATAGAATGCTAGCTGGGTTAATGTTTCAATGCTAAAGTTGTATCATTATGTTTAATGTTAATTAAGGTCTAGTGAAAGGAATTTAATATCAATCAAAACTTGCACTCACGTGTTTCAATAAAAGGTCAATAAAAGGGCAAAGGTTCTTTAATTCTGCTTTATTGTATTCATCAACTGATTAAATTAAATGACGTTATGTAATCAATATGTTTATGCCACGGACCATCAATTGATAAAAAAAATGCCAAGATATTTATGAGTATCTACTTCTTTAATTATTTGTCCTGACATAACGATAGAAGGGTGATATGGTTTGTTGGTCTTCCGTGATATTAAAATGGATTCAGTTTTGAAAGGATTAAAAAATATCAGCTATTATTTAGCCCATCGTGCCATTATTTCCATGTCATTATTAAGAAGTTCAGCTGCAAGTGTTGGGTCTTCAACAACTATATATCGGCTTGTGTCGTCAGGAAAGAGGCGAATATTTGAGCCAATATCCTTCACAATGTCATTTATGTACAGCAAAAATAATAAAGACCAAAGGATGGAAGCTTGTGGGACACCAGCTTTTAAAGAGTTCCAGTATGATTTAACAACTGAGAAAGTCACCCGTTGTTTCCTGTTGCTTAGATAATCAATGAATCACTTCAGAAAATAGAAGGGAAGGCAATGATCAGGAACCGATACAATTTATCCCACACCTCCCATCAGATACATCAAAGGGAAAGAAACACAAACACGAAATAACTAGGCCCTAATAGAAACATCACTATTGGAAAGCCAAACGGACAGTTGCTTTCCCACAAAGTGGCCAAATGGCTATCCAAAAAAAAATATGTAAGCGACACACACATTCAAAGACGAACTATAACAAAAATAAACCATGACAGAAGAACCGCCTTGGGACGGTCAGGTGGGGGCGCGGAGGGGGTAGGGGGTGGGGGGCGGCTTAAATCGAATTTACGTGGCCGAAATCCCGCCCTTACTTCTGCCGCGGTTTAGACACATAATTTGTTCAGTCCGCATGCAGGCTTAATGCGGCAGACTGCATGCCTAGTTGTCAACCCAATCATTGTTGATGGCTATGCTTCCCTCTTTGATTGCACGACGGTGGTTCGGGCCTCAGACTCAATGACGGCCTCTTCGTAAAACTTTAACCAGTGGGTTGGGGCTTGACGATATGTCTTTGGCTTGGCCCGCCGTAGTTCAACTATTGGTTTTCATTTACTCTGGCATACAATAGAATTAGCCAGGAGTACTCGTCTTTGTTTATTTGATTTTTATGTTTTCGCTTTGATGCATTGACCAAGTTTGGAGCCTTTATGCGAAGCGATTTTTTATGTATTTCTGTATTAAGAGTAGCATCAGGACTCAGGGTGAAGTTAGTTAGCTGTAAAAGTGCTTTAAATCCCCCGGTGGTTTGCTCTACCGACCGTTCTAAGGCGGTGGTCCCGGTGTTAGTCTTACACTTTGTTGCTTTGTGGTTTATTCTACGAGGCCATTTGTTGTGTGTCTTTCCGTGTGTCGTTTTGTTCTTGTGTCTTTCGGTCCTTTTGGTGTTGCGGTTGCCTCGCTTGGGGTGGGGGGGGGGGGGGGGTGCTGGTCTTGGTGCTTTTCGTGCGTTTGTTCGGTTTATGCTTGTTTATATTTGTCGGTTTCCTCTTCCTCTTGGGGTTTGATAGGGCTTCTGTTTGTGATTGTGGCACTCCCTGGACTTTTGTCTTACCTTTTTTCCTTACTCATCAGTGCTACATCTCCGAGAACACAAATATAAAATCAACTAATTACAGAGATGCAACAACGAGTCACGACAAGGACTCGACAGCACGAAACAACTGAAATGCTGGAGCAAACGAAAACCAACAGTTAGACTCCGGTGGGCCCGACCGAAGATAGAGCATCAAGTACCAACCAACATTACCCCAAATTAAATTTCAAGTAAGCCTTTACGCTGGAACCATAATAGAATCTGAGGCCTAACCCGCCGGCGTGCAATTAAAGAGGGAAGCAAAATTATTAACCGTGATTTGGTTAACAACCATGCATGCAGTCTGTCGTATAACATTTATGTTGTACCCATCTTTTGATATCGAAGAATGATTTTACAAAATTGGGTACTGAAGTCATAGCAAGCATATATTTTTCTGAATTTATACACTAAGTCACCATAAAATTCGGGTTCCGATTGGCCTTGTTGCAGAAGAGGTTTTAGTCCAACACTGAATTTTGAAAATAAATCGGAATGACGTCTATAAAACTTACAAAAGGCTTTACGTAGTTTATGATACCGATAACCCTGATTAAGAAGTTTAGCAGTTATTAATTTAATACATGTGTTGAGGTCAGTCACATGACTAGACACTCTGGCAAATGAAATTAATTGCGAAATATAAACACCGAAGGATGCCGCACGAGGAACATCACCATCCAAGAAAGGAAAATTTACAATCTCAAAATCATCGCGTTTATTATTAATTTTGCGGGGACTTCCTGCTATACCAGCTGCTTTCAGTTTTTGAATGAGGCCAGCATGCCAAACCCGGTCAAATGCCTTGCTAATGTCACAAAAGACAACTCTTCCCCCTTTACCCGACTCAGGAACATGACAGAAAGTATCATAGAGATAAGTTAATTAACAGTAGAATCTCCAGGTATAAATCCAGATTGTAAGAGTGAAAGGATATTATTATCACGAAAATGATTGTAAATGTGTTTGAAAATGCATCTTTATAATTTGAAACTAATACAGGATCACCACCTTTGTGAATCGGACAGACGTGTGCTTCTTTCCAGTCGTCTGGAACATTGCTATTTTGAAGCGAAAGGTTGTAGAATATGGATAGTGGATCTGCAAGTTCATTTGCCAATTCACGAAGAACTCTGTTATTTATACCATCAGGTCCAACAGCCTTCCCCAAGGGAAAATTTTCCAAAACCGATTTCACTTCTAAAGCCGTAATGTTAAGTGATGACAGTTTATGTTCTTCACTAACTAATACAGACAATTCAGGAACATCTGCATTTGCAACGTCCAACAGTGCCTGATCCCTGAAAAAGTCATTAAAATATTTGCTTTATCTTGGTCCTCAGTATACGTACAACCGTCATGTTGAAGTGATGGTATGTAAGAATTAGACAGCGGAGATATAAAAAAAAAAATAAAGTTGACCACCAGTCTTTGGGTGGGGGTGGGGGGTGGGGGTGTAAGAATGTAAGAGTACTAGTTTTTAATTTATTCGAGAGATTATCGGTGTATAATTTCTTAGAGTTTCGAAGCATTTCTATCACTTTATTGTGTCTAAACCTTCTCCAATTAGCAGGTATATTTGAATGTTTAACCTTTCTGTATGCCCTTTTACGTATCCTAATATGTCTTTTAATTGCCGTAGTAATCCAAGGTGGGTCAGCCAGACGTATTCTTACATTTCGATTAGGGATGCAATCATTGGATAAAGCAACAATCTTTTCAGTTATAATTTTAGCATAAATATTTATATCTGTATCGCGCAGTCCATCCCAGTCCGTTGATGATGCTTTATTTTACAATAGATTATAGTCACCTTGTTCATAAATCCAAATCCGGCGCACATATGATTTTCGTTTTGGTTTTACAAATCGTAAAATACCATAAGAAGGACAGTGATACCATCGGTCTTGTTGTAAGAAAAGGTCTCCTAAAGCACTCATGACTAAATGATCATTATTATTTGTAAGAATGATATCCAGTAATGACGGAGAGTGTTCAGTATAATGAGTTGGTTCCTCAATAACTTAGTTTAAAGAAAATTGCTCACAGATTGCTTTGATTTTATGAGATGAGTTTGAACTGAGCATGTTAAAGTTGAAATCTCCTGCTATAATAATATCATTTATACCTGTATCAACTGCCAGGGAGATAGAGTCCTCAACAGACGCATAATAATTAGCATCTGAATTGGGTACTCTGTAGAATTAACCGAAAAGTATTTTCTTATGCTTAATAATAATCTCTATCCACAGGCATTCAATTCCCAGTGGCTCAAGGTCATTCCTGCGTCTATAGAAAAGTGTATCTTTTAAAAGTATAATCACACCACCATGATTATTGCTGACCCTGTTTTTACGTTCAGGGGAGTGATAAGATTGAAGATGCGGGTCCGCAGTTGATATAGCAGGCTGAAGCCAGGTCTCTGAAAACGCTAATATGTCAAAGTCAGAAAGTTCAGCAGATAATATATCAAGTTTGTTAAAATACTCTGCACGTTATAATGAACACATGATAAATGGAAAGAGAGAGACGAAGTACCAAAAATAGAACCGATTCCGGATGAAGAGCTATCGTAACTATCCGAAAGAGATGATACCGGGCCGGGATTTGGATGGATATCTCCCGACACCAATATCAGAACGTAGAACCATGTAGTTAAAACAGTTATGCATAGTGCAAGAAATATTGAATAAGTGAATTCAACATTTAATCTTTGTTTATTGCTTACTAACAGCTTCTTTGAGAGATGCCGAAAGTGGAGATTCTGGATACGACAAGAGTCATCAATAATAGTTTCATAATATCCTTGCATAGCAAAAGTAGGACAACAAAGTGAAAAACAACAGCGAAATTATAACAGAATTTGTACGTGTGTAGGGTGCTGGCCGTATTCTTCCTTTTCAATTTTACGTAATCTATATCAAAAGATACAAGAACAACTCAGTCAGCAACCTACACAAGACTACATTGATAACTTGAACAAGTATAGACCAGTAACTTCTCGCGGTATAGTCCCGGTACCTACCCTCTAGAGACGCTCCGAAAATATAGACAGTCACAATATGGAAAAAGAAAGCAAAACATTGACATATACATGGATGTAAACATATAAAGGATGGAATTTAAATTTTAAATTTTTGAGGTATGCTTTTAACAATATAATCATTTTAAAGTTATTTGATTTTTGTTCATCTTAATGTTATTGTTTGATCTCACTGCATCTAGAATAGCAGACAAAATTTGACAGAAACAACAAATTAAATATCATACTGTGTCACATGGCACCAGTGCGTCCTAACGATTATCAAATAACAACAGTACACTATTCACTATAGAATAGCTTGGAATTTGCTTCGGCAGCTCACTATTGCACTGAAGAGGCCAACAGAGAGAGAGAGAGAGAGAGAGAGAGAGAGAGAGAGAGAGAGAGAGAGAGTTGGCCTTTCTATTACAGTTGTAATCCTAATAACGTTTGTGTGCTGGAAACCTGACCATTTGAGCACATACAATACGCGAAATAATCTGTGCTGAAAACAAAAACAAAAACAAAACAAAACAAAAAAAAAAAAAAAAAAAAAAAAAAACACATGAAACATCCAGAAATAAGCTATGAAACAGTAAAACAAGTGATCAGCAGGGATTAGGTTTATCGCTGCAAATTGTATCAGCACAACCACTTAAACAATTTCCATTTAAGGTTAACCGTCATTCCCAATTGGTCACAGATAAAATCCAGTGGAAATAAAGGTTAACCTGATAGACTCTTATTAACACTTATCAATTTATCACTTATCAATAAGTTTGATCAGAGGAATGCTTACTGAACCTAATGTTACTCGTGGAGCACCGATATATCAACGCTAAACACGGGAATCCCATGCTTCGTCATGGTCAGTAAACATTCGTCGAATTTTACACATGATAACAATTGACTCCTCCGTCAGAAGGCTATAACCACGCCCATGCGAAAATCCTTAGACAAACAATATCGTAATACCTGCATTTGTCAATGATAACTGCATTCGTACCTGTATTTATCAATGAAGACATACATAGGTAATATTGTTTGTCTAAGCAATAACATTAACCGTTAACTAGTAAGCTATTTTGGTTGGTCAGATTTTGATGTCAATTACTGGTCAGGCGATTTCACGGAGGACTCAATTACAATCTACGGTCGTAAAGAATACTGATAGTCTTTGTTTTTAAATCCAAGAATCATAGATAGGGTACAAATATACCCAGTTATACGAGTACGCTGGTTTGATATATATTGCCACATTCCAAGTTTCCGACAGGCACGCACAGCGAGGTAGAGAAAGCCCAGATTAAACCCCTTCGACGAGAGCAGCTTGATCCATGTCTAGTTCATTTGCACTCCCGCCAGATCTCAATAATCACACATCTTGGGAGTCAAATGGGCGCGTTTAAATCTAGGATAACTATGGTAAAAACTTCCAGTGCTCGAATAATTAGGATAAATACTGTAAATTCAGGCAAACGACAGATATTGTACCCCCTTGTACCATCACATAAAATATCCGCCTTTTTTTTTTTTTTTTTTTTTTTTTTTTTTTTTTTTGAGAAAAAAATAGCACAAATAATAATGTCACCAGCTGCAGTTGTAATTGGCGATGTGAGGGCTAATAGCTCATTTTTGGTCAAATTTTGATGTACAAGCTGCCTTTGCGCGCTAGGACTTTAACACTTAGCTCTCTATTGGCTAATTCAGCAGACGAAAATCGATGACACCTCTCCTACTCCTCCCTGAAAAGAAAAAGGCCTCGACACCACATGCCAATTATCTCGAAACCAATGGAGACAACTTGCACGAAATGCCAGAACCCATCCTCCGAGAGAAAAGCCCAAAATAAATGCCTCGACATGTCGTTCGCTGAAAGTTTTATTCAAATGTTAAGCATTTATAACGACATTTCAGAGTTGATAATAACAAGGTGGGTAGACAGTCAGGACTGTTACACATGAACGATGGTGCCTGTCACCTAGATTGGACCTTTATGCTACATGGATAAAAACATTGGTTAACCTTTCTCACTCTCTTGGTCAAGTCCGCAGACGACAAACCGGCAACACCCCTCACAACCCTCCCAGAAAACAAGACCCGACACCTCAAGCAAATTGTCGATTTGAATATAATGCCAAATCTCGACCCACGGAAAACAAGACAAATACGAGTCCATCATGTCGCTTGCTTGGATTTTTCCGAGTGCACCAGCTAATGTTTAAAACAATCCTTTTCTATCAATATCGTAATTTGACCTGTGAGACAGACTAACCTGAGCAAACAGTACTGAGTCTAGATCGGATGCCGCATTCTGCAGCTTCCAATCAGGGTCCATACCGCCTGCTTACTATCCAGTAGTTCAATAAATGTAGGGTGTTAGGGACCAGAAGATAGTATAGTTCACTGAACCATTGGTAGGTAGCTAACGTCAACATCTCACAAATCAAAGGACTAGACATTTCGTTCAAGAATGTTTGACAGTTTAGTTTTCTGAGAGCGTACAACTATATGACTAAATATTTAAAGCACACACACTCATGATTCACCACTGATAGAGTTTAATACTTGATAAATATTAGGCTGGCACAGTTTTATGTTTTCTATTGTTACAGTTCATAAACCTAAAATTAATCACATATACCAGTTTGTATAGATAGAAAAATAATAAATCCGACATAGCCGCTGATAATTCCAGTAAATTCTCTAATAATACAGTTTCAGTGAATCTATGAACAGTACAATCCCAGACTAGCCCGCGCATTCCCACAGACCAGCCAGAGATATATGTCCGGCACTATAGACTCAGATCAACTGGCCCGTTGCCTGGAAATACAGTCACGGCGTCATGTATGGACAGAGAAGGCACCGATCAATCTGTACACCCAGTCTGATCGGCACACACGCCGTCCATCCATAGATCCCTTAGACAGAAAACTAAATTACTTCAATCATAATAATAATAAACAAATAAACAGAAATGCCCCAAACCAGACTGCCGGTTCAAATTACCAGTAACCAGAGAACTAAGGAAACAATCGAAAACAATAAGCAATCCTTTTCGGGCCAATTTAATGACAACACCTGACCAACCGCACGTTCCAAGCGCCTAACACCAATATAACGTGGAACACCTTATCAGCTGCCATCATAACCAAATAAAATACACGTATAACGGTTTCTCCATTCATAAGCAGCTGTGGAATGTCGATGTATTTGCCTAAAATAATAACATCAGAAAACAAAGGAAGTGTTTATATTGAGTTCGGGTTACTGAGACGAAGACTGCTCATGACGACCAGCAACACGAGCGAGCACCTTTAGATGGTTTGGTCCGAGGATGAGGTCTAGGCTCTTGTGCTTCAAAAGCTGCAAGATAGGAAAGTGCTTATGCGGTACACCTTCTCGGAATTGTCCTTAACCAGGACAGTACCATCAGAGGTCCAAGCACCCATTAGACGATCAGACTTGAACAGTTTTCTCGCCTCATATAATAGAACGTTACGAGTTTTTGTCAGGTGCTCATTTACAAAAACGCCTTTATACCCGGTATCTTTCAATGCTGAACGACACTTGCAAAAGTTTTGTCGACTGCGGTATGAATCAAATTTGACTATTATGTCCCTTAGTCTTGTTCTGGCCTTCTTAGAGTCTCCAATTCGATGACTTTGATCAATATCCTGAAGCTGAATAGAAGAACCGGTAGCTGAAGCAAAAGCCCTAACCAAATCGTTAGTGACTTCATCCGCCTTTTCCTTCAATTCAGAGATGGTTAAGTAATTTCTGCGACTATATAGCTCCGCCTGTTCAATCTGTTGTTCCAATGATGCAACCCGTTTACTCAGAGTTTTGTTCTCCTTTAAAAGATCATGGTTACTTGTCTCAAGAGGAGATATGCGGTTCTGTAGTCTAGCTATGACGCCTTGTACCACAGAGTCGACCAGGTTAACGATTTCTTCTCTAAAAGTGTCCTTCAGCATTTGAGATAATTTTATAATTTCAGATGGTGGAACTGTTATATGCGACTGACTGAGAGGTGCCTCTGAAGACATCTGTTGAGCAATCTCAAGATCGTGAGACAACACAGCTGAAGCGTCCTTGAGACATGGCTGATAATGGAGTAGGTTCCTTAGGCTCTGTCACAGAATGGTCTAATGCAGCAGAGATATCCAATTCTGAGTCAGACGATACTGAACCATATTTATTCTTATGGGCATGGTGGGCGAAGCTTGTTTACCAAGTAATGCTTACTATCCGCGGACGCCTGATTACACCCTTTGTTCTGGGGTCCATGTTTGTTGGTCTGAACATTCTGATTCGTCATTCGTTTATGGATTTATGAGTTTGGATTACGGCTTTGGTACCATGACCGCAACTACTTACTTCCAGTTCAATCCATCACGAAAACATGCCTATATAATTTTGACCCCCTTATACCCCACTTTTATATAGTAAAACTGGGGTTTCAAGGGGTATACATTATTTTCCTTAGTTCTGCTCAAAAACATATATTGTGGGTACCCGTTAGAACCGCCTCGCCGAGGCGGTTCTAACGAGTACCCACAATATATGTTTTTGGACAGAATAAGAAAAATAATGTATACCCCTGTAAACCCCAGTTTTAATAAATAAAAGTGGGGGTTAAGGGTGTCAAAATTATATAGGTATGTTTTCGTGATGAAGAGTAGAGAAATCAAAAGATTTAATACTGTTGATGGAATGAAGAGATTGTGCCTTTAGGTTTTCTAAAAGCTCTTTGGAGTTTTTCAGGATCCACATCTGATTTACATCACTCCTGGCATATGCAGTGTCACAGTACTTCTGTAGGCCTTCTTTAACTGCGGCTAGGATCCGTGTTAGAATCTGAGAAAGAGGCTTGGTTGAGCACTTAGCCGAACCTGCAATATATCTCTGTACGGATTCTTGTGAAGTTTAGGAATCGTAGGGAAATTCCAAATGTCAGCATCACTGAATGGTGGTTTTGTAGAATTTCGTCCTTGGACATAGCAGTAAGATTATATGTAGGTTATATGTAGGTTATATGTATCTGCATATTATATACAGAAGACATATAAGTTTTTGATGGCTCTATTTATAGTTGATTGGTGAATACATGTAGAAGGATAAGAAGAAGGGTATCCTACAAATACACAAAACAGATAATGTACAAGACATCACAATGACTAGCACAATATAGACATAATACTATTTCCATAAAGAAACAGTATTATTCATATCCGCATAGGTTGGTGCAGTCCATATAAAATGCCGCTTGCCACATACAGCAATTCACAAGGTTTATTTTCCAACAGTATAAGACATTACCCACAACAGCGACAAGAGAACAAGTTAAAGTAGAACGTATACTCTATAATTACTAAAAACTTGCACAGACCCCCGTATATACCCAGAACTCCAGCGATTGTAAATCCCAGCAACAACTAACAATATTACATGTAGCTATGATGCATCCATCTTATGCACCATGACTCGAGCGCATCACGAAAACGTGCCTATATAATTTTGACCCCCTTAAACCCCACTTTTATATAGTAAAACTGGGGTTTACAGGGGTATACATTATTTTTTCTTATTTCTGCTCAAAACATAGATTGTGGGTATTCGTTAGAACCGCCTCGTCGAGGCGGTTCTAACGAGTACCCACAATCTATGTTTTGAGCAGAAATATGAAAAATTTTGGAATTTTTCATCTGAAAACTTTCATTTTTTTGGTGGTAAAATTTTCAGTATATTTGAATAGGCGTGTTTTCGTAATGGTATATATATATATATATAAGCCAGCCAATTACAATCAATCAGGAATCGGGTACGCAATGAATTCTGATAATTCTGCAAAGTATTATTCACTATTTTATGGCAGAATCTTGGCTTTGATAACTGGCGCCTATATTTCTAATATAAAGGGAGTGAAGCTAAATAAAGCTAATACTATCTGCCTTGGGAAGAATTCCAAAGATGTGGGACTCGAACCCAAGGACTGTACAAAAGAATATTTGCTACCGAGACAATAATATAAAGTACAAAAATGCACAGCACTATGTCAGTAGCAAGAATAGAAAGACAGAGAATGTAGCACATACCTGACAATTAAATAGTTCATCTTTTTTGATAGAAGAATGAGTATTTATGAGATGAGACTTGTGAAGGTGATGTCTCCCCTTCGACTGTTGATGGCCGAATGACAGAGAAAGAAGAAAGGGTGCGGAAGGTGGCATGCATAATTAAGGGTCAACATGCAAAGTTAAAGTTAAATTATCCAATCAAACATACGTTAAATTAAAATAAAACACAAGTTTTCATAGGCCTGTTCAAATTTTACATGTTATTAAAAAAAAACCCAGGGTATCCTAATATAATCGGGACTATTTGTATAGTTGACACGGATCGTCTATTGACACGATACCCGTGCAATCACACGACCGGCGCACCCTTCTAGGACTGCAGCATGAAGCAGGTATGAAAACTTGACTAAAATGGACCCTATGACATCAATTTTATTTTTTACTGGTATAAACTCTACATTATTTATTGCATGTTTTGCGTTACAAACAAGGTAAAGAATTCTGGAATCATAAACTTCGTATTTCACACCCCCACCTCCCCCGCCCACTCCAAGGTTTACAGTTTTATCAGTGTCGTTCCAAACTGCTTGAAATTTTAAATTTGCTTGAAACACTTGTTATATCGGAACAAAAGTTTATAATGACCTCGATTATTCTTGATTATTGTTTCTTTTCTATTTATGAAAAGATTGGGCATGGTATTAATTTTATGCGACATACTGCATGCTTAGTTTAGCCGGTAAAATAATTGGATATCTTTTAATAGAATGAAATATCTATGTTTGTATACAAGTTTAAAGCTACCCAATTTCGAATCACGTAAAAATTTAGATAAAGATGGTCCCGAATGCACCATGGTTAAGATATCTGTAAACCTCCAGCAATTTGTTCCCGACTATTGTTGAAATCGATGTGATTAGAATATCTGGGTTTTTGATACTTTTATGCAGCGAGTTAGCGAGTCATGAATACTTTTCAAACTGCTTGAGATAAGGATGACCAGCCGCGGCAAAACAATATTTGAGTATGGCAAGTTTAAGGTTTAAACCATTTTAGAATAGCGTACCATAAAAGGGACATTGTCAAACAGTGTGGACCCAGATCAGACGCCGCAGAACGCGGCGTCTGCTCAGGATCTACACTGTTTGCGTTGAATTCCGGAATTTCTATGAAATAAGATAGAAACAAAAACTAACCAGACACTCCCTATATTGGAAATGAACCAGTCCGAAGAGTGGAGGTAGAAGAGTCCATTCGGCGTAAATGGGCTAAAGCCTTAGGCCAAACCATTGTCTCGTTTTACCCTTTCATGAATGGACGTCTTATTAAGTTTGTGAGTGATTAGCCAGCATTTACACATCGATAAAATCCACAAAAATAATATTAACCAGCGCATGACAAAACCTACAAAATGGCATCTGCGCCCAGCGAAGACTCAGATCAGCCTTGGCATCCGCCCAGTCTGATCCGAGTCTTTGCTGTGCGCTCAATGGGTAGCTCAGGACCCAAGGTTTCTTCATGCGGACAACGAAGACTCTTATCAGACTGGGTGGATGCCAAGACTGATCTGAGTCTTAGCTGGGCGCACATGCCATTCTGTAGGTTTTGTCATGCGCTCGCTAAAATTCATTTCTTATTATTCCAGTCATAAACAAACAACAACGAAGAAAACAACAACAAAACAAGAACATTGGTCATATTTATGTGTAAATGTGATAAAAATACCTTAATAATTTGTGCGAGGAAAATATTTCAGACATTCCAGTTCAGTGGATTTATCGACATATAACTGTCGTTTACAAATTGCTCTCGACAGATCAGACTGGGCGAGAAACAAAGTGCAAACCTGTTGCGTTGGAATTATAACAAAATGAAATTAAAAATGATAAGCGTCTTATCGGAACAGTGATTAAACATCACGACATCTTTTAATTTCTTTTATAAGATAAGACGATTTTATAAACACCATTTACGTGACAAACTATATCTGTTACAATCACCGCATCCGGTTATTTTCATTGAAATGGGGATATCTTGGATGCTGTTGTTGTTTATGCGTATTTCATTTTACACTGGAAATTACTGTTTTGCAACTGAGCAGAATGAATGGGCTACGGCCAGTGTTGATAAAAGAGACCTTCAAACTCTGAGAATAGATGCTGTATTAGCTAAACAATTAATTGAACGAGTGGAACAGCTAGAATTACGGAACGTTCAACGACAGGAAGAAATACATGAACTTAATGACAATCTTATTGCTGGTCTAGAAACAGTCATTGAGAAATAACAATGGGAGATAGTAGAGCTAAAGCAAATCGTTGAAAGAACACATCGCAATCTTTCGGTCAGATCGGATCAGAAGAATACACTTAGAAGAGAGGGTGACGTATCTGAAGTTTTGTTTGTTTGTGTTGAGGTTTTACGGCCCAGTTACCCCTATGGGGTCATGTCGAGCGCGGTCAGTTTACCTAACCACACGTTTACTGGGCAGGCTTAGTCCTCTAAGCGGTTAACCAGTATTGTGCACATTCTTTCGCCAGAAACTGACAACTGCCCTTCTTGAATCAGCGGAAGGGAGAGAATGACCGTAGAAAATATTTCATGATCAATCTCCACGAAAGAATGTTGCCGACCTCGGCGGAGGTTGAACCCGCGACCTCCTGGTCTCCAGTCGGACGGCGCATCCAACTGAGCCACCGAGGCCGGCAAACGTATCTGAAGTACAACAGCATCTGTCATCCTCTTCAGGTAGATATATCAGCCAGAACGTCAGAAAACGTACCTGCGCATTCAAAGTGTGACATTACGAAAACAAGCCTATTCAAATATACTGAAAATTTTACTACCAAAAAATGAAAATTTCATATTTCAGCTCAAAACATAGATTGTGGGCACTCGTTAGATCCGTCTCGATGAGGCGGTTCTAACGAGTACCCACAAGCTATGTTTTTGAACAGAAATAAAAGAAATAATTTATACCCCTCTAAACCGCAGTTTTACTATATAAAAGTGGGATTTAAGGGGGTCAATATTATATAGACAGGTTTTCGTGATGTGAGAATCTTCACCTGGCACATTTTGGATAGCCAAGCATACAAAATTTCTTCATGAAGACAACGAAGATATGATATTTATTAGACTGCGGATGCACAGACTGATTTGAGTCTTCGTTGGGCACACTTGTCAGATGATAAGTTTGTCACGTGGCCGAACATATCTGTATATATTATGTTTTATTTTAATCGCATCGTCATCCTCTGATTCGTCTCACAACTTTTCACAGACCCAGGTCATCCTCTGATTCACTTCTTCACTTTTTACAGACCCATGTCATCCTCTGATTCGCTTCTTCACTTTTTACAGATCCAGGTCGTCCTCTAATCCGCGTCTTTACTTTTCACAGACCCAGGTCATCCTCTGATTCGCTTCGCTTCTTCACTTTTCACAGACCCAGGTCATCCTCTGATTCGCTTCTTTAATTTTCAAAGACCTAGGTCATCCTCTGATTCGCTTCTTCACTTTTCACAGACCCATGTCATTCTCTGATTCGCTTCTTCACTTTTCACAGACCCATGTCATCCTCTGATTCGCTTCTTCACTTTTCACAGACCCATGTCATCCTCTAATCCGCGACTTTACTTTTCACAGACCCAGGTCATCCTCTAATCCGTCTTTACTTTTCACAGACCCAGGTCATCCTCTGATTTGCGTCTTTACTTTTCACAGATCCAGATCATGTCTGATCCGCGTTTTTACTTATCACAGACTCAGATCGTCCTCTAATCCGCCTCGTCCCTTATCACAGATCTAGATCATCCTCTGATTCGCTTTTTAACATTTCACAGACCCAGATCATCCTCTGATTCCCTTCTTCACTTTTCAAAGATCCAGGTCATCCTCTGATCCGTGTCTTTACTTTTCACAGATTCAGGTCATCCTCTAATCCGCGTTTTTTACCTATCACAGATCGAGGTCAATCTCCAATCAGCGTCTTATTTTTTTACTGACAGGTCATCCTCTAATCTACATCTTTACTTATCACAGATCCATTTCATCCTCTGATCCACGTCTTTACTTTTCACAGGCCCAGGTCATCCTCTAATCTGCGTATCTACTCTTCACAAAACCATGTCATCCTGAGCTGCCGCCCCTATGATTGCTTTCTTCACTTTTCACAGACCAAGGTCATCCTGAGCTGACGCGCCCTATGACCGCTTTCTTCACTTTTCACAGACCAAGGTCATCCTGAGCTTCCGTGCCCTATGACCGCTTTCTTCACTTTTCACAGACAAAGGTCATCCTGAGTTGCCGCGCCCTATGACCGCTTTCTTCACTTTTCACAGACCAAGGTCATCCTGAGCTTCCGCGCCCTATGACCGCTTTCTTCACTTTTCACAGACCAAGGTCATCCTGAGTTGCCGCGCCCTATGACCGCTTTCTTCACTTTTCACAGACCAAGGTCATTCTGAGCTGCCGCGCTTTCTGATCAGTTTCTTCACTTTTCACAGACCAAGGTCATCCTGAGCTGCCGCGCCCTATGACCGCTTTCTTCACTTTCCACAGACCAAGGTCATCCTGAGCTGCCGCGCTTTCTGATCAGTTTCTTCACTTTTCACAGACCAAGGTCATCTTGATTTGCCGCGCCCTATGACCGCTTTCTTCACTTTTCACAGACCAAGATCATCCTGAGCTGCCGCGCTTTCTGATCAGTTTCTTCACTTTGCACAGACCAAGGCCATCCTGGGCTGCCACGCTTTCTGATCAGTTTCTTCACCTTTCACAGATTAAGATCATGCTGACCTGTTGCGCCCTCTGGTCAGTTTTTTTCACTTTTCAAAGACCCAGGTCGTTCTCTGATCCGCGTCTTTACTTTTCAGAGACCCAGGTCATTCTCTGATCCGCGTCTTTACTTTTCACAGACCCAGATCATTCTCTGATCCGTGTTTTTACTTTTCACAGACCCAGGTCATTCTTAGCCGCAGCGCCCTTTGAGCAGTTTCTTCGCTTTTCACAGACCCAGGTCATTCTGAACCGCAGCACCCTTTGAACAGTTTCTCCGCTTTTCACACACCCAGGTCATCATCTGTTCAGTTTCTTCACTGTACTTTTCACAGACTCAGGTCATTCTGAGCTGCCGCGCCCTCTGATTAACGGGAAAACGTCATCCTGAGCTGTTGAACCCTCTGATCAGCGTCTTCACTTTTCACAGAAGCAGGATATCCTGAGCTATTGAACCCTCTGATCAGCGTCTTCATTTTCCACAGAAGCAGGATATCCTGAGCTGTTGATCCCTGTTATCAGTGTCTTCACTTTTCACAGAATAAGGTCATCCTGGGCAACAGATAGGGCGCTTTTTTCATCCGAAAAAATGCTGATATCTTTCTTATTTCTCAACGAAAACATATGTTGTGGGTACTCATTAGAAGCGCCTCAGCGAGGCGCTTCTAATGCGTACCACAACATATGTTTTCGTGGAGAAATATGAAAAATATTATATGGATACCTCCTCTTATCTGTAGCTATGCCTGGGCTGCTGGTCCCTGTGATCAGCGTCTTCACTTTTCACTCAAGCAGGACATCCTGAGCTGAAGCACCCTCCGATCAGCGTCTTCACTTTTTTACACATTCAGGTCATCCTAAGGTACCGCGCGCTCTTACCAGCGTCTTCACTTTTTACAGAAGCAGGTCATCCTGAGCTGTTGCACCCTTTCTTCAGCGTCTTAACCTTTGTCATGCTGAACCCAGCTATATCCTTCCTTTGCAAACATTGTAGATCCAGATCAGTTGGCTTCTGAAGAAGCCAACTGATCTGGATCTACAATATTTGCCATTAAGTATGTAACTTTGTAGCAACAATTTGGATCAAGCGATCTGATTGGCTGAAAATAGGAAGTTGGCGCAGTATCTAACTTTATTCAGCATGACAAGAGTTAACTTTTAACAGACCAATGTCATCCTAGGCTGCCACAACCTCTGATCACCGTCTTCACTTTTCACAAACCAAGGTCATCCTGTGGTGCTGTATCCTCTTATCATTGTCAACATTTCACCGTCAGATTCAACACTAAGCGTACCAGCGGGCATAAGGCGTTTGAACGACGTTGAAGTAACGTCGATGCAACGTTATGACGTTAATTAGACGTCTTTTAAACGGCATATTTTCGCTAGGGTGCCTTTCCCAGTCTAGGGTGCCTTTCCCAGTCGAAGAGTGTTGTTCTGAAAATAGTGTGCGGGCTGATCTAAGCCTTCGCTATTCATATATACAGTGTCCTCCCAAACCCTGAAAGCCCCAGTAAGTTCATTCATTTTAGTCTTCAGGTAAACTACCGTCAATAATGAGAAGCGCAGACAATGGATGGCAAGCAGCATTCTTTGCTACACTCATGAATGACCAAACACACATCGGGCATTTGCAAAATGTTGTCTTCGACAATGTAGTAACCGATATTGGTAATATCTATGACCCCTATCTTGGCATTTTTGTCACTCCTGTCGCTGGAGTTTACGTGATTTCTACAACACTAGTTAGTTCATACAATCAGTCTACACATTACGGATTCTTCGTGAATAACAGATGTATAACAGTCATACATCTTAATGGCTTAAACAACTGGGACCGCTGGGACAACTTGGACTCTTCAAGTCAAACTGTCGTACTCTCGTTAAATAAAGATGACGACGTCACGGTCAAGCATACAGACAATGATAAAGATTCTATGGACAAAAACACTCTATTTTCTAAGAATTTTTATTGTATGCCGCCGACGGTCAACCCAGTTTTATTGGCAAGTAAAACTCAATTATTCAATACTTTGCATTTTCATTGCAAAGAAGCCATGCGAAGTAAAACCAACTGAATGAATTTAATGTCACTCATGAACACAGTCTACGCAGTGCATTTGTCATCACGAAAACATGCCTATATAATTTTGACCCCCTTAAACCCCACTTTTATATGCTAAAATTTGGGTTTACAGTGGTATACATTATTTTTTCTTTTTTCTGCTCAAAATCATAGATTGTGTGTACTCGTTAGAACCGCCTCGTTGAGGCGGTTCTAACGAGTTGATGCGGTTCTAACGAGTACCCACAATCAGTGTTTTGAGCAGAAATATGAAAACTATCAGAATTTTTTATCTGAAAATTATCATTTTTTGGTGGCAAACTTTTCAGTATATTTGAATAGGCATATTTTCGTAATGCTCCAACGATGAGATGTAATGAGCAGTAGCATGCGAAAACATACCTTCTGACATGTGCGCCCGACGGAGACTCAAATCAACCTGCGCATCGGCCCAGTCCGACGCAATCTAATCAGCGTCCTTGTTGTCGGCATGAAGAAACTTAACATCATAGCTATTCACAATGCGCCCAGCGAAGATTCTAGTCATACTGCGCATGCGCAGTATGGCTAGAATCTTCGCCGGATGCACATGTCTGGAGTAATGTTTGGCTTTTCACAATGCGCACAGTGAAGATTCTAGTCAAACTGCGCATGCGCAGTATGACTAGCATCTTCGCTGGGTGCACGTGTCTGAAGGTATGTTTCCTGACGTTGTGGCTATTATGACCAGATCAGAGTGAAAAACCAGAACATGCGGGTTGTTTGAGGCATAAATTGGGCCGCGTCAAGCGAAAACGTGCCTTCGAGCATACGCAAAATATGCGGATTCACATCATTCTTCTCATCCGGGCATTTGATCTCCATTGAAAATGATACGAGTGTAAATTGTAAGTGCCACCCTATACTACTATTCAACAAGAAGCAATGCTGTCATTTTTCGATCCTATCGCAGAGAAGAAATGCATATATTTTTTCTTGTTGCAATGAAAATTTGAAGATGGTTGGCAGTCACATGTGTCTTGGATTATGTTTCATGAATTGCTTGATTATAACATAACAGCAAAGACTGCCGCTCAGAGGGCTAGTAAGGGCCTGAGTTTATTGATTGCAAAGTCATAGGCCCTTGGTGGTTTGTCATATTAATATTTTACAAAGCTGTATGATAAGATGAAGTGGCCTGTTGTCTCAAATGAAGCCGCAGTATGGGGGAATAAAACATATTCCCGTATAAATGCAGAGCAGAACCGAGCGATGCGTTACTAGCTTGGCACATGTAAACAGTCCCACAACGTCTCTGTTTCTGAAGAGATGGGTGGCAAGCTCCAAGCACCCGACAGTGGAAGGCCGAGTGTGCATACTGGTACCAGGTGACAGTCACGATGATTATAGGGATCAAACATGGTTTTTCATGCATTAGCATTCGCCAGGTGTTGAAAACCGAGGCCAAAGGCCGTGGTTTTCAACACCTCCCAAGTGACTTGATGAATGTTAATGCATTGAAAAACCATTTTCGATCGCTATTAATTGCATAAAAATTAAAAACATTTGCTACATTTCGCGTTATTTCTTGCATTATTTTGTTTCGCCATTTCACTGATGTCTCGCGAACGCAGTTTCCACGGACTATGTTCGTTCAAGGGCCGGGCACTACACATCTCGTAACGGCAGCAATTATGTGGCCCCGGTACAGCATATTGAAAGTTGCGTAGCCGTGCATTAACAGCGCGTGAATTGCCTTGTTAATACACGCCTTTTCGCCGGCTAATGCACGGCTGTTAATAACGTGCGGCACTGCTTTTTATGCACTAATCACGATTAAATAAGCGTGTTTTTCTTTGGAGTACGGCTCGTAAAAAGAAAGTAAAATGTTCTTGCAAAAAATTGGTACTTTTTGTAAAAGAAAAGCTGGAATGTTCAGATTTAAATAACTTTACTATTGGATCATTTGAATGCAGTAAAAGTTATTTTCTGCAGCATGTTGTAAATAAGCTAGAACAGAAACACCAATTTGATTGGTTAAATATGGTTCAGAGAAATACCGGATCAAGGGGACATGGAGGCAATGAACTTAGGACCTATTGCTTATTTAAAAATATTTATTATGTGGAACCGTTTTATCAGATGTTTTGCTATTCAAACACAGAAGCGCATTGTCCAAATTTCGATGCTGAGTAACCTTTTACGACCGGAAACTGAAAGGTTTGAAGGTTTACATGTTTATCAAAGAATTTGCCCAAAATGCCATAGCTCAGTTGAAGATGAAAAACATGTACTTTTGTGTTGTTCTTTTTATTTGGATTTTAGAACTGTTTTAACCAGCAAAGCACGTGAAGTAAATGCTTATTTCAGAATTTTTAATGAAAATGAGCAGTTAGTGTACTTGTTCTCCTCAACAGATATGATAAGAACTTTGCCAAAACATGTTACCAGGACCCCCCGTAGCCTAGTGGATAGGAGAGTTGACTTTTAATCCATAAGGGTTCTCACCGCTGTGGTTCGAGCCTCGCTCGGGACATATGTTTGAAAGCCAAGTTCTGCTTACGGATGGTCAGGTGGTTTTTTCCCCCGGGATCTCCGGTTTTCGCCCACCTTTGATGAACGATCGGTTCGATATGTGAAATATTCTTGAAAGGGTCGTAAAACCCAAATCAAAAAACAAAAAAAAAAACAAAACAAAAAAAAAAAAAACGTGTTTCCAAATATTACATAAAAGGGCCGCCTTTTTATATAAATAGTATTTTAACTTTGATAAAGGTTGATTTATGTACTGTATTCGTTATGAAATTTTGGACAGCCCATAAGTTGCTTATCCTAAGGTTTGAGCAGGGTGGTTTTGTAGTACTGGAATGTGTCCAGAGACTGCAGATGGAGTGGCAAAGTGTGAGGACCCTGATCAGACTGCTACTCAAGGAACGGTCTGGTCTGGGTCTGCACTGTTTGCTCAGATCTGCATGTCCAAGAGTATAGGATCATTATGGTATGTTGAACCTTATTTCTCACAGAACGGATTCCTCACACAGCGGCGTGAAGAATTCGACCGAATTTTTCACAGCTGCCGAACGTATTCCTCACCTATCTGTGACAAACTCGTTCGGTATCAGTTTTATATATAGCACGCAAACGTATTTGTCACCTTTCAAAAAAACCCTAAAAAAAGTTCCTTTTTTTTCGTGCACGGATTTCTCACAAACGTATTTGTCACAGCTTATGATATAAAACATACGATTAACCATTTAATGCAATTTCGAGGTAATCTATTTTTATCATGCATATCTTTTAATCGAGTGATAGATTTATTATTTATTGTATTATTATTTTTAACTTCGAATATTATTGGATATCATAAAATGAAATAAATGAAATGTCATATCTGTTTCTTAATACCTATGGATTTGTTCAATAATATCAATCATCCCTGATTCTATACAGATTTCGACAAATCTTATTATAGATATAAGATTGTTGGTACTGATATCAAATATTCTAATTGTAAAGATATCTATAAATTATGGATATCTGTAAAGAGTTTTATTGATATCTATAACTAATTATGGATATTAATAATTACATATATTGATACCCAATTTGTGAATATTTTATTTCGAAAAATCGACATCTAAAAATCAGTCTTTATATTGTTATCTTAAACTTGAAATGTAAATTATTGATATAAATCAGCCCAACTTTAATACTTTAAGATATCAATGCGAATTGTTTGTAACAATGGATTAATTTTGGTAATTGATAATCGTGATTGTGAAAAGCCACAAATGATCTGAATTATACATTAAGAAAACAAACCTATGCAACGAATACCCCGGCAAACCCCACTTTATATAGGAAAAAGTGAGGGTTGCAGGGCTATTCATTTTTTCCTTATTTCTGCTTTAAAAATTGTGGGTACTCGTTCAAACCGCCTCAGCGAGGCGGTTACTGAGGCGTTTCGAACGTGTACCCACAATTAATGATTTGAGGAGAAATAAGAAAGGTATCAAAATTTTTCCTCTGAAAATCCTCTTCGGCAAAATGCAATGTATTTGAATAGATATGTTTTCCTTATGAGGAAAAAGTGGGGTTTGCTGGGGTGTTCATTATTTCCTTATTTCTGCTCTAAAACATAGATTATGGGTACTCAAATGTAAAATATCCGACTTAATAGGTCAAACATGAAGAATTCGATCGAATACTTCACATATGTGAACAGTTTGACCAAATTCGACAAAGTTATCTCATATTCAGCAGAATACATCACATGTGAAAAATCCGACCGAATTTCTCACACCTATATTCGAAGATAATGTCTCGTGTAAAATATTCGACCGATTATGTCAAACGTGAGAAATTCAATGGTATACTACACGGCTGTGGAAAAATCGACCTAATTCGTACAAGTTGTGACTTATTGGATAGAAAACGTCACATGTGAAAAATGCGACCGAATTTCTCACACGTTTATTCACCGAAAGTGTGTCGCCTGTTTGACATCTGACCAAATATAGCACCCGGGAGTAATTCCATTGAATTTTTCACAGCTGTGAAAAATTTCCACCGAATTCGTCACAGTCATGATATATTCGACAGAATACATCATATGTGAGAAATCCGACCGAATTTCTCACACCTACATTTGCCGAAAATATCAAATGTAAAGTTCCGACTGAATATGTCAAACTTGAGGAATATGATCGAATACTTCACAGATGTAAACAATTTGACCAAATTCGTCAAAGTCATCACATATTCAGCAGGATACATCACATGTGAAAAATTCGACCGAATTTCTCTCACCTATATTTTACCAAAATGTGTCACATGTAAGAAATTCGACCGTATATGTCACTTGTGAGGAATTCGATCCAATACTTTACAGCTGTGAAACTATGGAAAAATAGACTTAACTCGCCACACAGTTGTGACACATTTGACCGAAAACATCACATATGAAAAATACGTTCCAGTTTCTCACACCTATAAATCACCAAAGTTGTCACATGTAACACATCCGACCAAATATATCTGGCACGTGATGAATTCGATCGAAAACTTCCCTGCTGTAAAAATAGTTCGACCGAATTATTCATAGTTGTGACATATTTGACCAAATACATGACATGTGAAAAATCCGACCGAATTTCTCACACCATTAAAAATTTGTTTACTGGTGTGCAAGCAATAGACATTCTAATGTGTGACAAACTCGTTTGGGTTAAAAACTCTAAATCCGCAAAACGTATTCTTCACCTTTGTCCGAATGTGAAAAATTTGGTCGAATTTATCACACCGGCGTGAGGAATCCGTTCCGTGAGAAATACGGTTCAACAACGGTACTTATATTTGGCGGTTAAACTTCTGCTATCAGTTCTTTTATGGTTTTAAGTGATCCATGTGGACCGACCGCTTGGCAGATGTGTCAACAGGCGCAAGTGTCAGTGCAGGGGACATGTTGTTTGGACATTTTTCCGCCACATATGCCCTATCCTGGACAGTGTCATTGTGTGGTCGTTGATACATGTGCCGTGTGGCCTGGGATACTACATAATCAGCGCTGTATTTGTTGATACAGTATAACCTCAATGGCTCGAACCCGGATGGCTCGTTTACCCTGGATGATTCGAACTCTTTTTTCAGTCCCTACAAAATCCTTCCAATAGCTCAAGAAAACAAATATTTAGGGATTTTTTGATACAGTATAACCTCAATGGCTCGAACCCGGATGGCTCGTCTACCCTGGATGATTCGAATTATTTTTTCAGTCCCTACAAAATCCTTCCAATAGCTCAAGAAAACAATTATTTAGGGATTTTTTTCTTATTTTATCATGGAATTGTATGTTGTGTGTACTCATTAGAATCGCCTCATCGAGGCGATTCTAATGAGTACACTCAACATACAATCATTGTGTAGAAAATCGAAAAGATTTCCCTAAATTATCGCTATTTGCTTCCTGAACTGGTGCCATGATTAGCCCTCCGTGGCTCGAACTACCTATGTCTCGAACAATTTTCTGTGGTCCCAAAGATGTTCGAGTCATTGAAGCTCGACTGTATTTTACTGAAACTCCTTTATGTAAATGTATAGTATTAATTGTAAATTTGTATAGCTCTAGATAGGATTGGGCGTTTTGTGATGTTTTATTTTCGTGGCGGGAACCAGAATTTTGGTGCTCAGTTGGGCCGCCTCGCTGATGCGGGTCAAGTGAGTGCCCAGGGTATGTGGTTTTCGGGGAGGGCTGGGCAGGGGATACCCATTCTTATCTGTAGCTCTGACTTTGGTGTACATTTAATCTCTTGTAATTCTGTATAGAATGGCATGGTTTATTTTAATAATAATTCTGTATATTAAACTATATATGCTGTTAACCATGATGAGAGACTAATAAATTTACTGGTCTAATACTCCTTGAAACATTCTGTAGTATCCAATAATTCTGACAGCGGACAGTGAGGATGCTGGTAGGACTGCGCGAGTGTGCAGTCTGATCTGGGCTTCGCTATCCGCATATGCCCGATGCGTGGCCTTATTGTTCGTGTATGAAATATCATGTTGTCCTATGAAATTATGATAATATTGATCCTAGTCATGTCAAAAAGTCTTTTCGTGACATATGTAGACAGCGACAGTTAAGTGAAGACTGCGCATTCGCGCATACTAATCACAGTAATCGCTTTGTTCTCTCACAGATTTATGGACGATTTAGTAGGTACTGAAGAATATATTAACGTTCAGTAAAGTATCTATTAGAAAATAAGGAAAAGCTAGCTGACCGGGATCTTTAGTATTCGTATATGACACGCTTATTCAAATATATAGAAAGTTTCACCTCCAAAATCTGAAAAGTTTCGGATGAAAACTCTGATCTTTTTTAATTATTTTTCTATTCAAATCATAGATTATGGGTACTCGTTAGAACCGCCTCGCCGAGGCGGTTCTAACGAGTACCCACAATCTATGTTTTTGAGCAGAAATAAGAAAAATAATGCATACCCATGTAAACCCGAGTTTTACTATATAAAAGTGAGGTTTAAGGGGTCAACATTATATAGGCGTGTTTTCGTGATGTGAAAATATAAGTAAAGATATCCAGGAAATGCCACAGTCACGGAGCACAGCCTTCCCAAGGCACTAAAGGAAGGAGAAATGAGCCTGAACACATAAGGACACCACAAACGCCACATTTAAAATCACAGGCGCTTAGACAAAGAATTTGCAATAAAAAATATTCCAGGAAGTAACTAGAGCAGTAATCTCATTACAAAAACACGCCTGTTCAAATATACTGAAAATTTCACCACCAAAAATTGAAAATTTTCAGATAAAAATTTCTAATATTTTTCATATTTCTGCTCAAAACATAGATTGTGCGTACTTGTTAGAACCGCCTCGACGAGGCGGTTCTAACGAGTAACCACAATCTATGTTTTGAGCAGAAATGGGAAAAATGATGTATACCCCTATAAACCCCAGTTTTACTATATAAAAGTTGGGTTGAAGGGGGTCAAAATTATATAGGCATGTTTTCGTGATTTTACCTCGCTTAGTGCTAATTTTATAGTGAAGAATTAGCTTCCCCTGCAGGAAGTGTTTTTCTTTATGAATAGCCTACAGTTTTAAAACTTAAAACACTTATGAAAGCAAAGCTCGTCTTCAAATTTTCTCTTTTTGCAAAATGGCGCGTAGAGTTTTCAGGTGTGTACATTCAACTTAACCCTTGTCACGCTGAATAAATTAAGATGCCACGCCCATTTCTAATTTTCAGCCAATCAGATCGCTTGATCCAGGTTCTTGATACAAATTCACAAACTTAATGACAAACTCTGCAGATCCAGATCCGTTGGCTTCTTTGGAAGCCAACTGATATGGATCTACACCGTTTGCAAAGACATGGCATTTCCGGGACCAGCAGGACCAGGGTTAAAATGAAACAATGCTATAAAGACAAAACAATACGTGCTCTTTTTGTTGAACAATTTTACTCTTTACCAAACCTGAAACATTTGAGGTACTATGCTTGACTACCTGATGATATGTCTGAACAGTTGTGACAGAATGGCAATTAAATGTGAGGTTTTATGGCCCAGTCCACCCAATAGGGTCATGCCGAGCTGGTCAGTTTACGTAACCGAACTTTAAGTTCCTGGGCAGGCTTAGTCCTCTGTTTGGTTAACTAATATCTGCACATTCTTTCACTAGAAACTACAACTGCCCTTCTTGAACCAGCTGAATAAAGACTTTACATTACGAAAACACGCCTATTCAAATATATACTGAAAATTTTACCTCCAAAAACTGAAAATTTTCAGATAAAAACTTCTGATACTTCTGATACTTTTCTTATTTCTGCTCAAAACCTAGAGTGGGGTTTAAGGGGGTCAAAATTATATAGGCATGTTTTCGTGATGAGGAGCAGTTTGATCTGGTAATCTTAAAAAAGTAAACACACCGATGCAGCTAACTGTCACTAGAAGAAAAACATGCTGCACTGAACTAATGCAAACTCGCTAACTTTAAAAACAACGCTTTGTATTAAAAAACAACGCTTGCACGTCTTTGTCGTCTTTGTTTCCTGGGGTAACTTTATAAAATTTATTTCAATAAAAATATGCAATTTTAATGCGTTTTATAAGACTGTAGAAGATTCAAGGACATTTCTTACAGAATTAGCTTTCTAATAAAGTGCCATGCGAATACGTCATTACGAAAACACGCCTATATTATTTTGACCCCTTTAAACCCCACTTTTGTATAGTAAAACTGGGGTAAACAGGGGTTTACATTATTTTTATTTTTGCTCAAAAAACATATATTGTGGGTACTCGTTAGAACCGCCTCGCCGAGGCGGTTCTAACGAGTACCCACAATCTATGTTTCGAGCAGATATATGAAAAATATCAATATTTTTTATCTGAAAATTTTCCTTCTTTAGTTGTAAAATTTTCAATATATTTGAATAGGCGTGTTTTCGTAATGGTGTCCTCGGGCATGCAGTGTATGCGGTCAGTGAAGGCCCTGTGTATCCGCGCAGTATAATCAGGATCTTCTCTACCAGCTTATATACTCTTTGGACACGGCTGAATATTTTCCATTACGAAAACACGCCTATTCAAATATATTGAAAACTTTACAACCAAAAAAGTAAAATTTTCAGATAAAAAAATCTGATATTTTTTTCATATTTTTGCTCAAAACATAGATTGTGGGTACACGTTAGAACCGCCTCTGCGAGGCGGTTCTAACGAGTACCCACAATCTATGTTTTATAGCAAAATAATAAAAATAATGTATACCCCTGTAAACCCCAGTTTTACTATCTAAAAGTGGGGTTTAATGGGGTCAAAACTATATAGGCATGTTTTGGATAAGAATTTTCGCAAATGCAAAATGATATGAAGCCACACATTTTGCGCATGCTGAAAGGCACATTTTCGTTTGACGCGGGCCATATAATAGACTGGCTCCCGTCTAACTGATACATAAATTAACATAAAAACTGTTTATATTTTACAAAAAATCCAAATTTTTTGAATGTCCTTTTCTCTGACTAGGCGATTCTAACGATTACCCACAATCTATGTTTTGAGCAGAAACATTAAAGATGTCAGAATTGTTTTGCTTGAAAATTTTCCTTTTTGGGTGGTAAAATTTTCAGTATATATGAGTTGGCATGTGTTCGTAATGCTTAACACTGTGCGTCATTTTTAGTAAAGTAAATCTACCAAACGTTCTATTTGCTCCTTACAGCGTGCGTGTTTAGGATGTATTTCTCAGTAAATAAGACAGTAAATCTGTATGTATTTGTCTTTGATGTCAAAAGGTGTATAGATTAAACACAAAATATCGGTATCTAGAATTTATCTTGACACGTTCTGTCGTAGCATAGCAATATCTGTTCCGTTGTATCTTAATAAATATTCTCTCATTTGTAGTGCAAGTGGAAATTTATTTCATTATTTCATGGAGGATCCTAAAGCAGACTTATTAACGTTTAACATGCTTGGTAAAACTTTTAGCAGACGGCCATTTGAAATATTTCTATTTGTTCCCCAGAAAATAGGCCTTGACATTCCATTTGAATTGAGAAAAACAATTTTCATGGTATGTCACACAAAGCTTGTTTTCTGGTTAAAACATTACGAAAACACGCATATTCGAATATACTGAAAATTTCGCCACCAAAACTGAAAATTTTCAGCTAAAAAAAATCTGAAAATTTTCATATTTCAGCACAAAACATAGATTGCGGGTACACGTTAGAACCGCCTCGACGAGGCGGTTCTAACGAGTACCCGCAATCTATGTTTTTGAGCAGAAATAAGAAAAATAATGTATACCCCTGTTAACCCCAGTTTTACTATATAAAAGTGGGGTTTAAGGGAGTCACAATTATATAAGCATGTTTTCGTGATGGACAAAAATATCATCCATTTCTCGTTGGCTGAATATGCCCAAAAAAATGTTTTAGCAGACGATATGTTGAACTATTCTTTTTATTTTTTATAGGTTCAATACTGCATGTTAACTGAAAAAAAAAATATATATATACATAAATGTCATCTGTTAAATACACCTCCGAAATACAACCGGCTAATATATCTAGATCACTGACAAGTAATTGCTTTAAGGTGACTGGATATATCCGTCAGATTTTCCGCTATTTTAACAAGGGAATCCATTTTTGTTACTTCCCTTTTCCGTTCCTGTGCATCAAGTCTCTTCTAAGTATGAGTTCGCGGTAGCATCTCAATTCCGAGGCCTGGATTCTTTTCTTTGAGTTCTGTAGTCGAAGTTCAGTTTCACAAGCGTGTAGGAATGTTGATGTAATCCGGGAGTGTATTAGATCAATACAACAGAACGTTAATCTGTTAATCGTAAGTATAAAACAGAAAGTAAACTTAATGACTGAGCTAAGATTTTACGACCAAGTCAACCCATGGTGAAAAAACAAAGCCAGGTTGTGTGCTTATTTGCCGGATTTCGATGCACAATAATTTAAATTCTAATTTTCAAAATAATAATAATAATAACAATAATAATACCATGCTATATATGTAAAGGCCTTTGGAATAATGAACGAAATGTCACTTATTCGCTTTGTATAAGTCGTTTAGGCATAGATGGTTTTGTTTGACAAATGACCGTAATAGATTCTTGCATAATAATTCTTTGACCTTGCTTATAATGAAAACAAACGGTGCTTGCACTTCTGGGGAAATTATGAATGCATAGTATTCCCTATGGTTTTGTCAGAAACCGCCCTTTCTTCTTAACAATATTTTTATTCGGTGGTACTTACGAGTAATTATACAAAGAAATATTGCGTCTACCGATGGATACGAATTTCGGCCCCACCCATCCCTTGTTGCAGATCTGCTTCGGTTTTGTTACGAAAGCAAGTATTTGAAATATACGTTTCAATGTCCCGGCACTTACCCAGCTAGCATTCTACGTAAATCTACATCGGGCCGTCATCGGCCCGTCAGCTACCCTAACGGGCCGATGACGGCCCGATATAGATTTACGTAGAATGCTGACTGGGTAGCTTGACAGTCTTATAGCTATATGATCTGGTTGCGGATGTATTTGTGGCACTTCTTGAACTCATTATTTATTTATTTATTTATTTATTTATTCATAAGTAGACTTCCCAAATCCCGGACATACGCTTCTACCGATATTTCCTTCGTTCAGGCCTATGGGCATGGTGGGCGAAGCTTGCTTACCAAGTAATGCTTACTATCCGCGGACGCCTGATTACACCCTTTGTTCTGGGGTCTATGTCTGTTGGTCTGAACATTCTGATTCGTCATTCGTTTATGGATTTATGAGTTTGGATTACGGCTTTGGTACCATGACCGCAACTACTATTATTTTCATAATACATTAGGCTTAACCCTTTCCACCATGAGTTTATGAAAAGGACGTTTCTGTCGATGAATTTTGACATGCCCGTTCTTGCAAATAGTGATTTCAGTCTAAAATAAAAAAAAAGAAGAAGAAAAAAATAGAATGGCAAACAGTGTAGATCCTGATGAGAAGGCTCGTTACGAGCCGTCTCATCTGGATCTACACTGTTTGCACAGGTATTTGTTTTGGTTTGCCAGACTGAAAGGGTTAATGTATAACAGAAACAGCAAATGGCTGAAAATGGGAAATGATGTAATACATAAGACTGGAAGTCTTAAGGACGTCGTATAAGTGGATTTTTTTTGTGAGGCAATGTGCGCTGTTGAAAAGATGTCACCAATACACTGAACAGAAACATTTTTATTCTGGACTCGCATTTTAGCTGCTGTAAATGATGTAGAATCACATTTGAAATTGTGTATACTTCAGTAGCTTTGTATTTTTATGGCAGTTTCAAAGGCTGTAATGTCTGAAAAAAAAATACTCTTTGTGTAGCTTTGAGCCATTGCGGCGGAATGACAGTAGAAAAAGCTCCTGCTTCCTTATACAGAAAGTGGTAATAAATAGCTGGCTGATAATGTGATTAATATACTCAACAAAATAATTTAAGGGCCACATAGTGCAAATTTCCATGTATACAAACTTTGGCCGGGTGCATGGGCAAAACCACAGAAGGTATCAAAATATCGTTGAATGTTTCTTTAAAATGAAGCCCTAAAGGAGTGTTTCCAACAAAAATAATTAATTCAGAATTTTCATTTTAATATTTGAAAAAAAAAAAAAAACACTACTTTTTTACCAAAAATTAAAAATTGACATTTTCGCGTCAAAAGTGATGTTTGGATTCCCAACAGTGAAAAAATCATAGAGAAAGCCTTATTTGTTATCAAGAAACTCACATTTTGCTAAAGTACCTCTACAGATTATTCGTTGTCTATGGGGAACTTTCGAGGCATTTTTAGCCTCTCAAAGGGTTGGCCTCTTTTTCTGGCCATATCTGTGTGCCTTTTACTCGAAGGAAGGTTGAGTTGCATGATTTTGTGTGTGACAGAGTATCATTTTCATTAAACAAAGAATTTTCCCGGTATTATGAAAAAACTTCATTATGGGGTAAAAAATAATTATTTTGGAATTTCCCGTTTTCCTTAGAATCCTTTGGTCTGGCGTTGTTGGTGCCTTTGACACTTTTGTAGCTGAACATGTTGCAAACACGTTGAACTGATTGAAATACGAGTAGGCTGAGACTTCCAGTTTTGCCCATGAAATAATTTTAAAACCTGAGGGTCGCATTTTAGTGATAATCAAAGGGAAAATAAAACAAGTGGCCCTTAAATTATTTTGTGGAGTATATAATTAATTTATTTGTATTACTCACATCAAGGCAATTAATCTATCTTGTGTTGGAGATACCATTGCGGCAAGCAATGAGCTAAACCAATAAATGCATTTATAGCAAGCTTTATTTCTCGCGACTGCACTTGATCAAAGAATAAAGCTTATGAAAAAGGAATTAAATTCAAGAGTGTGAAGTGTGTGAAGTGTATTAAATCAACGGTTTAATTATGAACTTAAAGTTTTGAAAAGTGCGAACATACTATAGAGTTTTAAATAATAATAATAATAATAATAATAATAATAACAATAATAATGCTGATAATAATAACAACAATATTATCATTATTATTATTATTATCCAGGCATTGTGACATTGCTCCATCCACGTCCCAAACTTCATTACAACAATTTAGTTATACCTAGTCACTTTCTATATAGTTATTTCTCTTATAAAACTGGAATCAAATAAGAGTAGGAAAACGAAATTGAGATGCTTTTAAAAACTTTACATCGACAGGATGTTTTAATTTCAGTATTTCATATCATATAGGGCAATTTTGCATAAACGATATCCGGACCCCGAGCCATTGTTATTGCGTTTGGCTCGGCATGCGGTACCAGTCCAGGAGACACTGGGCCTTCAGATCCAGTACATGTACCATTTCCCAAGCCTCCAAGGCTAGATATCGGTAGCGGAACCTGAAACACTTTCTGAAATGGGCCGCCCCATGCGAAAACGTGTCTTCGGGCATATGCAGACAGCGAAGGCTCAGACCAGACTGCGCGTCCGCGCAGTCTGGTCAGGGCCATCGCTGTCCACTAAAAGAATCATTGGACACTATAGAATGTAATATCCATCTATTTTGTATGATATGTATAAGATTTGACAACAGTTTGCTCACAAAGTTGGCCTCACGCGCCGGGGTCAACTGAAGTCACATGATATATGTTCAGTATTTTTTTAAATTTATTTATTTATTTATTTATTTATTTCATTTATTTATTTATTTATTTATTTTTTCTTTTTTTTTTTTGTAGTTTTTGTTTAAATTCAGCAGAGCTTATAATTATTCGAAAGCATTTTAAACAGGCTTATTAATATTATTAATAGTTATTCCTCATTTTTGACTTATTAATTATGCATTGGCCTGCTTACCGTGATGCTAAATTAAAGATGGTAAACGAGATAAAACGAAGTTTGCTACGAGATTCCACACGAGATTTGTGTGCCTAGGTATGTTTGTCAGCCTCTCTACAGTAATTCATCGGGGCTAAACATAACGAACTGAAAACGAACTGAAAACGATTTGAAACGACACCAGAACGAGTTCATAACGTATGTGTAACTACATTTAAACGAACCTGAGCGAATGCAAAACGAATATCAACGAATGTCAACGATCTCTCAGCTGCTGTGCGTGCTCTCTGCGTGCGCTCTGCGTATAGTGTGCATATTCGAACAGATCACATGACGTACAGGTATATAAACCATTTGCTTCATTTCTACAGATCATTCTGTACTAGAAGATGGGCAAGAGACGCACGCCAAAGAAATCCTCCAGTGGCAGAGGCAGCGGGGAAAAGGCAGACTCCCCATCGTCTCCACCCGTAGCTACATCACAGGATGAAACAAACACACCTCAGGACTCGCCAAGATCTCGATCAAGATCTCCTTCACCACCAGGTACCACCTACTTCATCCCATGCCTCAATTGTCTCCACATCTTCGGCATCTCCAACAGGGACTGTGTACATGCAGGTACCCTCCATCCAAACTTTAGGGGGAGGCGTACTTCGACTCAGAGGCAAGGTGACGGACGGTGATTGCAAGCTTCAGACCTGGCTCAAGAGGCAGTCTGTACCAAGTGCTTTGTTTGGAAAGACATCGTAATTTACTACAATGAAATCACGGAGAGAACAGCAATTTTGCAAAGTTTGCAGTATGAATCACCCAGAGTCAAAGTACAGTCGAACGTCAATAACTCGAACATCTTAAAGACTATGGAAACTTGTTCTAGACAGGCGTAGTTCGAGCCACTGAGTGTTAATCACCGTGCCAGGTCAGGAGGCAAAAGGGTTTAGCTTAGGGATGTGTTTTGAAGCTTCTATGAAAATTATATGTTGAGTGTACTCATTAGAATCGCCTTTAGGCGATTCTAATTACACACAACATACATTTTCATGATTGTAAAAACACGAAAATTTCCCTAAAATTTCCCGCAATATTTGTTTTCTTGAGCTTACGGAAGAATTTCCTGGGGACTCAAAAACGAGTTCGAATCAACCACGATAAACGAGCCATCGGTCTTAAAATTATTAAAGTTTTACTGTTCATATTTTTAAATTTTTATATGTCATGCACACTGAAGTCTTTCCAGAAAGTGTGTGTGTGTGTGTGTGTGTGTGTGTGTGTGTGTGTGTGTGTGTGTGTGTGTGTGTGTGTTGGGAGGGGGTGGGGGTAACTAAAAAAGATCGGTAAATGACTTATTTAATGATATTTATGCGATTTTTTCCTGATTTTTTTTATAAAAGCATATGTTGTGGGTACCCATTTGGTTTAAACATATTTATTTCCGAAATGTTTACATATACAACACATACAAAAGTACAACAATAGGATTAGAACGAAAGCATAAAAGCTTATTTAGTTCCTTTCCTAGGATGTGATCATTGTCAGAAATATGAGTATACAAGCAAATCCTGAATGGTTAGTTTCCAGTGGTCCTCCTCAAGTAATAACAATTTATTAGTAAATTATAATTGTGAAGTTTAACATGAAGAGATGAGAAAACATAAAATGAGAATAAGAAGAGAAAAGAGAAACAAATTACACAAGATGTAATGAAGAAAAACAGAGGGAGGGAAAGAAATGAAGAACTATGGAGCAAATTTTACGAAGACTATGAATATAGTAAGAAGTTACTGGGGACAGTGAGCGGTGCAGGACAGATCCGAGTGATGTCATCGATGTATGCTCCGAATCACTGTCACTATTTAAAGTCCATTTAGTCTGGTACAAATAATGACTGATACGAGTGTGACCGATTAACTTTCTTAAAATCTTTTCGTTCTTTGGATATACCTCTGTACTGCTTCAAAAATTGCTATATTAGCTTTATTAGGTAAATTAAGATCGCCATTGAGGATTATGTTTAGGGTGATATTGCCATGTTGTGATAGAGTATCCATTAATACCTGTCTATGATTTTGGTATAAATGGCATCTAAAAAAGAAGTGGTCTGCATTTTCTGTTTCACCACATCTACAATTACAGAGAGGAGATTCTGTGATGTTTTTCGAGTAAAGATCGTAGTTGAGAGAGCAGCAACCAGTTCGAATTCTAGTATGAAGTATCTGCATGCTTCTGTTGCCTGCATAAAAGTATTTTGGAACAATTACTCTGCCCTGACTTAATTGTCTCTTAAAATCATCAACTGTATCTACAATCCTGTCAGAGCAGGGAAGATCGTTCCAATCACGAATGGCTGCAGGAAGAAAAGAATTATAATATTGATTAGTACGAGATTGTATTGTTCTTATATTATTTGCGTTACGCAAACTATAACGTGAAGTGTTCTGGTCAGGCCGAGGAACCAGTGAAGAGAGATAAGAGGGGGCAATGTCATTATACATTTTATAGAATAGGACTTATTTATGCTTTCTTCTCCTTACATCCGATCCCATCCGATCTCATCATATAGTTTTTGCACAGAGACTAGTTTAGATGTTCCGGTGGCTATTCTAGCAGCCTCTAATTGATTTTTTTCTACCTCATGTTTCTCTTGTGGAGTGCAGTTGTCCCAAACTACATCGGCATATTCTAGTATTGGGCGAACAAAAGCAATATAAATTGTTTCTAGGAACTTTCTATCCAAGGTATATTTAAATTTCCTCATGACATTTATTCTGGACCATGCCTTACTCTTGACATACTCTATATGTTTATGCCAGGAGCAGTCTGATGCTATATAAATTCCCAAATGTTTATGAAACTGAACTTCGTTAATTTCTTGATTCGACATGAAAACCGGAGAATGATCAGGTTTATTTATTTTGCGAGAGATAATAAGAGATTCATTTTTATTTGGGTTAAATTTCACTAACCAAGACTTTGCCCATTTTGATATTTTGTTAAGATCTGTATTAAGGATTTCAGCAGCAGCATCTGGATTGTCTACAATAATATATCGACAATTCGATGCAATTCAAATGGGTACCCGCAACATATGCCTTTATAAAACACAAAAAGTACACTGGCTGAAATCTGAAGACTATGAAATTGCTTGTCTTATAGGGATTATAGGCGCTTATAGGGATATGTGCGGTAATTAGGTTGAATACGGTAGATTGTGGAGGGCTCGGCTCAGACTGGTTTTTGTTGCTTTTGTTTATTGGCAAGGAAAGAATTTATTCCCCTAGGGAACAGCTTCTTTTCCATTACAGAAGACCCTTTTTTAAGAAGGGGACTGGTGTACAGAAAAGAAAACAGGAAGTCACATCATTTGTCTCCCTTGTTAAAATGGCAGACTATCTATCCTGTGTATCAATTTCCTTTAAACGATAGCAACACTTAATTCACATATGCTCAAAAAGGCGTTGATCATTTGCAGGAAACGACTCTAGAGATACTTATATGGTTCATGAAAAGAGCCTATATCATCTGATACAATTTTGTCGCATTACGGAAACACGCCTATTCAAATATATAGAAAATTTCACCTCCAAAAACTGAAAAATATTCAGATAAAAAACTCTGATATTTTTCATATTTCTTATCAAAACATATATTGTGGGTACTCGTTAGAACCGCCTCGGCGAGGCGGTTCTAACGAGTACCCACAATCTAGGTTTTTGAGCAGAAATAAGAAAAATAATGTATACCCCTGTAAACCCCAGTTTTACTTTATAAAAGTGGGGTTTAAGGGGGTCAAAATTATATAGGCACGTTTTCGTGATGGGGGAAAGGTGTCATTTTAACCATACCAGTACATACCATTTGCTGCTGTTTCTATATCTCTGTATCCAAATGCATAACATAAGTGCTAATACATATTGATCAGCCCCCGCATAATATCATTCTATATTCAGTTTCATTTTTATTACATCCCACTCTTTATCTTGCAATTAAAATCTTCATTGAGAGGTTAATTTCCTTAATGCAATACTTAATGTCGTAATTCACCTGATAAAGTGTTCTATAAGCACTAGATCCAGTTATATTGATACAAATAAAACAACATCGATCAGGAATGAGAATAATAATTGTTGAGAATTCCAGGAAAGTTCCGCTGGCAGACAATATCAGAGCACTTATGCACTGAAATACAGACTTCTTGCTAAATTCATGAGAATCTGAACTTTATAAGGGTACAGAAGCCAACGCTGATGAGAGGTGCGCCTTCATTGATAGAAATTGCACCAGTATCAAGAATGGTGCTGATATATCATATATTAATTATTCCGTGTGTTTACATTTTCCTCATGCATATGCATTCGTCACAAAAAAACAAGGCATTTATTTTTATTCCTGATTTCTTTGACATACTTGTCTAACATTATTTTCAAATTTCGAGAGATAATGCTCTCGAACATTAAATAAATATGATTTTGACTTAATCCATTTGTAAATGACCATCACGAAAACATACCTATGCAATTTTGACCCCCTTAAACCCCACTTTTATATAGTAAAACTGGGGTTTACAGGGGTATACGTTATTTTTCTTATTTTTGCTCATTAAACATATATTGTGGGTACTCGTTAGAACCGCCTCGGCGAGTACCCACAATCTATGTTTTGAGCAGTTTTTGGTGGTAAAATTTTCAGTATATTTGAATAGGCGTGTTTTCGTAATGCGCACTACTTTTTGTGCGGAACCATGTTGCAGTGGTGGTGAAAGCCACTAACACTGGAAAAGTTAATGGTAACGAAAAATGACAGAAGAAATCTGTCATTATAATTAGTGTTTCTTCTACATATTTGTAGTCATGAATGAATGTGATTTCAGCTGTTTCCAGAAATATCGATCCGGACTGACATGTTGATATCATATCTCTCTATTAACATTCATTCATCTCTTACGCACGAAACGGAAATAAATGTGTCTTACTTCCGGAAAGGACTATCAGGTGACAAAGAATGGAAGTCATGTGACTGAAGACAGACGCACAGATTGGGTATTGAAATAAGCAGAATGCTAAAACATATTATGTCGTTTTATTGCACATGCACTAATAACAACAAACATCTCTGGTACATGAAAATTACTCGTATAAAGATGAAATAAACCGCAACGACAGAAAACGTCCCTTTTGACATGTGCACATACGCTCAAGCTGATCAGACTCTTCGCTATCCACATGAAGAAATTCCATCCTTGGCTATCAAAAAAGCGCCCGGTGAAGATTCTGATCAGACTGCGCGGATACGCAGGCTGATCTGAATCTTCGCTGGACGCAGATGTTGAAAGGTACGTTTTCTGACATTAAGGATCGTATATTTCTTTAAAATTTTGTATTTGCCCTAAGTATAAAGGTATGCAGGCTAGTACAAACAATGTAGACCCAGATCAGACGACGCAAAAGCGATACCTGATCAGAATCTATACTGTTGGTCACCAATCCGGCAGTTTTTAGCCACAGCATCATTTAGTAAAATAGACTTGTCGAGAATTTAGAATCTGTATGTTAAGGAGTTAAGTTGTCCGAATATTTAGAGTAAATAAACTATGTCTTTACGAAAACACGCCTATTCAAATATACTTAAATTTTACCACCAAAAAATGAAAATTTTCAGATAAAAAAATCTGATATTTTTTCATATTTCTGCTCAAAACATAGATTGTAGGTACTCGTTAGAACCGCCTCGGTGAGACGGTTCTAACGAGTAACAACAATCTATGTTTTTACCAGAAATAAGAAAAATAATGTATACCCTTGTAAACCCCAGTTTAACTATATAAAAGTGGGGTTTAAAGGGGTTAAAATTATATAGGCAAATTTTCGTGATGGTTCAGCACACAGTGTAGACCCAGAGCAGATGCTCTAGGACACGGCGTCGGATCAGAGACTACACTGTTTGCCACTCAACCAGCAGTTTTTTTACTCATAAACAGGTAGTAAATGGACTTGTTTGCATTTAACGCCTACCTTTCTTGGTAAAATTTTCAGCAGACGACATTTTGAATTTTTTTTTTTTTTTTTTTTTTTGTCCCAGAAAATAACCTTTGATATTTCCTGCAAATTATCTGCTTAGGATACAATTAGCATGAAATATCAAAGCCTATTTATTTTTATTTTTTATTTTATTTTTTATTTTTATTTATTTATTTCTTTTTTTATTTTTATTTTTATTTTTGGGGGGGAGGGTGGGGGTGGGGGGGGGGGGCGGTGGGACGGGGGTGTGGGGAAGTGGAGGGGCGGCATAAGAAAAAATATCACTGATTTGTCGTCTGCTGACTTAACCAAGAGAATGGTAAAATGGTAAAGGTTGAGGACAAAATATGGAAACGACTCAAAGTGCCCCAATATTAAGGGTAAATACGGTACAGAATAGTTTATTTCTTTTGTGGCCAAATATCAGTCATCAATAATTTCGTTTGGTTAGCCTATTTTAGGCCTTTGTTTACAAGGGAGGTAACTTTTATGGCTTTCTCTTTGCTTTCATACAAATTAAGTCCCTTCTCAGAAAGGATCAGAATTGACCTCCAAGCGTCGAAATTCTTAACATTAAGTGTACACCTTTTTTTTAGAAGAAAGGAAAACAAATTGATTGAGTTGTCTCCCCTGAATCTCAGCAAATGAAATAAAAGAAAATGCGCACACCTCCAAGGGAAATAACTTTGACAAAGTAACAGTAATTCACCCTTAACCTTGTAGCCACTCTTAGCCCTTTATGCCCTGCGGACCAAAGCATGTACCTTTGCAAACAGTGTAGATCCAGATGAGATGGCTCATAATGAGCCATCTCATCTGGAGCTGCTGTTTGCCATACTGTCTTTTGTCTGAGATCCCTATCTGCAATAATGGATACATCGAACTTCAAAGATGGAAGAGTCCACTTCAGAAACTCAGGTGTGTGAGGATTAAAGAAAAGAACTTTCTCCTGGGAGCAAAGTTTTTCCTATAGAAGTTTCAAATACCAAAGGGGAAAGTGTCCTGTCTGCCGAAATTTCTCGATTTGAAATATGACGGAGAAATTGCAAGGTGTATTCTTTCTCCAAAAACAGATGAATAGTGAACTCTAGTTACAGCGATAGCATTTGTTCCCAAGCTATGGGCTTATAATTTTCATCAACAAATGCTGAGCTCCGTTTATAAATCGCTGTAACCAATGATTTTAAATAAATAAGTAAATAGATAAATAAATAATACCATATTTTGAGTTTTAGGTTAACTCTCTCTCTCTCTCTCTCTCTCTCTCTCTCTCTCTCTCTCTCTCTCTCACACACACACACATCTTTTTGTTCGTCTTTTTCTGTTTTATACCTGTCTTTGCAGTTATACCCCTTTAAAGACACAGTTTTCCTATGATGATTTCGAAAAAGTTAGGTCTGCTGTTTGGAGCCGACGTAAAAATCAATGATTAACTTTTGTAGTAAATTTCATCACTTTTTGGTAAAGTTATGATATATATATTTTTTTCAACTTTGGACTTTTCCAACTTTGAAATTGATGTACATACCTATTTTGGATATGTTATTTGAGACGCAACGTGACAAAATGCTCCATTACGAAATCATGCCTATTCAAATATGTACAAAATTTCACCTCCAAAAACTGAAAATTTTCAGATAAAAAATCTCTAATATTTTTCTTATTTCTGCTCAAAACATAGATTGTGGGTACTCGTTAGAACCGCCTCGGCAAGGCGGTTCTAACGGGTACCCACAATCTATGTTTTTGAGAAGAAATAAGAAAAAGAAAGTATACCCCTGTAAACCCCAGTTTTACTATATAAAAGTGGGGTTTAAGGGGGTCAAAATTATATAGGCATGTTTTCGTGATGCGTCTAACAAATGCGTCCAACGAAGACTCAAATCAGCCGTGCAGTATGATCAATCTTCAATGTTCGCATGAATAAATTTAGCATCCTTAGATATCCAAAATACGCCCGGGGAAGGTTCTGATCAGACTGCGCGAATGCGCAGGCTGATCTAAATCTTCGCCTGGCGAGCAGGTTAGAACATATGTTTTCTGACGTTGCGACCCATTTATATATTTATCAAATGTTTAATGATAGAAAGGTTAGGCTGCGTTAATTAATTATAGAATTACCCCCTTCTTATTGTTTTAGGGGAAAGAATTCATCTTTAGTCACTTAGTGTCACTAATGAACTTTTAATGTTCAAGGAGAAATTGAAGACGATGATCTGGGTTTTCGCTGTTCGCATATGCTCGAAGACACTTTTTTGCATGGCTCGATCGGCCCGTAAATGCAACGATTACTTTTTATGTTTAATGTATATACCTATTGAAATAGATTTATATACTATTACACACTGGAAACAAAATTATAAACCCGTGTGTATAGCTCGTAATTCACCTTTCAGCCCTGCGTGTCTGAAGTAGACTCCTCCATATTTAACCCTTATCCTGCTGAACAATTTTATTAGCCACACCCATTTCTGACTACAGCCAATCAGATTACATCATATAATGTTATAGTTCAAATTCACAAACTGAATCACAAACAGTGTAGATCCTGATCAGATGGCTTCTTCAGAAGCCATCTGATCTGGATCTACACTGTTTGCAAAGGTAGCGGTTGTCGTGAACAGCAAGATAAGGGTTAAATTTGAGCCCAACCAGTGTTACAAATAGAGGTCTCTTTAGAAATGAAAACAACGATAAACGGTGTGAATTGTGATTAGAGGGTCACGAGCCGTAGGGGAGACCGGGGCTAGTTGATGCATGGGGTAAGTTAATGCACCTCAAATAAAATGAAAGGCATTCCATATACAGTACCAAATGTAAGACTCACATATTACTTATTGCCTTCCCCATCTTCCTAGGAAGTTTTGTGGATTTCTGACAAAAGGTGAGGCTATGAGCTAAGAAAAGGTGTTTTTGAGCTCCATTAGTAAATTTTGATAAAATTTCATATTTTTCGTTTTGCTAAGACAGTTTTCTGATATTTCAGGTAAGTTGAATGCATGAGTACAAAGAAAAGACTCGCCTTTAAATTCAGATGAACAGCATGGAGCAATTATCTTATATTAATTGTCTAGATAAGCTGAAGTCACAAGTGGAATGGTGGGGGCAAGTTGATGCAGTGAGAATGGGGCAGGTTGATGCTGTGCTTCCCACTATAATTCCTGCCTAAATTTATCAAACGAAAAAGAATATATGAATATTTTGATGCACAGATCAGTTTATTTCACACTTACAAAGTTTTCTGTTGCATTTCAATTATATTATGCTGTCCATGCACTTATGAAGTATCCATGTATGTTTAACTGGAATTCGGCTCTGGAAAAATGCCTTGCATGTAGCGGTTTTCACCGCGACCGACGAAAGGAGTAAAATTCTGACCATAAAAGTTATTTTATATCAGCCTTTCAATAGCAGTTTTAGTATTTCGCCAGTCTTGATAGCACAGGAGAGTCATGCAAGTGCAAAACCTCTTTTTTTGTTGGTAATGGCGATCAAAGATACTGTCTAGAGACTGTTAAAACACCAGTGTGCTAAAATAATCAGATTCTGCTAGAATAATATGTGTTTAATGCATAATATTTGCCTGTTGAAAAGATTTTAGCAGATTATGAGGATAAAATCATGATACTAGTGACAATTTTATCCCAGTAAACAAAGAATGAATAGCATTAACCTGCCCCCCGATGATTGCATCAACATGCCCCGATATCGGGGCAAGTTGATGCACTGACCTTTACCTCAAAAATCTGGTTGGCTCGCAAGAAGCATCTATATGTTTCTAAGTTATTACACGAAATTAAATGCAGTAAAGAAGGATGTTTACATAGATACATAAATCATCTAAATCGGCCAATTGGTTGGAAAGATAAGTCCAAAATAGAAAAAAGTGCATCAACCAGCCCCGGTCTCCCCTATATGCGCGATACCAAAGAGACAGATCCATCATTGAATTGGCAAAACCTTTACGTCAAAAACAACAACAAAAAAAAAACAACAAAAAAAAAAACAAAAATAAAAACAAATATAACAACAACAACAAAAATAACATAAACAGGGTGCTGTGAAGTGAAGTTTCCAATATATATACACATATGAATATATTACTAAAGGACACAGCTGGAAAAAATAAGCAGTGAATAAATATTGCCATATAGATATAGAAACCATATTAAAATTGGGACAAATGCTTTCCAGAATATTTGTCTCTTATCGGGTGTTAGCTTAATCAACAGCTTAATGGTTGAGTTTGATTCTCATGAATATGCATACAGTCAAGTCAAACTTCAATGTCTCGAACATCTTTCATCACGAAAACATGCCTATATAATTTTGACCCTCTTAAACTCTACTTTTATACAGTATAACTGGGGTTTACAGAGGTATACATTATTCGAGGCGGTTCTAACCAGTATCTACAATCTATGTTTTGAGCAGAAATATGAAAAATATCAGAATTTTTATATCTGAAAATTTTCATTATTTCGGTGGTAAAATTTTCAGTATATTTGAATAGGCTTGTTTTCGTAATGAGGACCATGGAAATTTGTTCTAGACATGTGTAGTTCCTGCCACTAAGGGTTAGTCAGTATGAAGAATATGGATGTTTTTTCGAGATCTTATAGCTATAATGGTATATTGAGTGTACTCATTAGACATCACGAAAACATGCCTATATAGTTTTGACCCCCTTAAACCCCACTTTTATACAGTAAAACTGGGGTTTACAGGGGTATGCATTAATTTTCTTATTTCTGCTCAAAACACAGATTGTGGGTACTTGTTAGAACCGCCTCACCGATGCGGTTCTAACAAGTGCCCACAATCCATGTTTTGAGTATAAATATAAAAACTACCAGAAATTTTCATCTGAAAACTTTCATTTTTTTGGTGGTAAACTTCTCAGTATATTTGAATAGGCGTGTTTTCGTAATGAGTGCCTGTATAAGGCTGAGGCGATTATAATGAGTACAAGCAACCCAAAGTTTTATGAGAAAAATAACAAAATTTCCCTATAATGTCCATAAATATTTGTTTTTTTTGAGCTATCGAAACAATTTTCAAGGGATTGAAAAAAAACGAGTTCGAATCAGCCACGCTAAACGAGTCAACAAATTCCTAGTTACGGAAAATCGTGTTTGAATCAGCCGCTGTAAACGAGAGATCGGTGTTCGAGCCATTAAAGTTTTACTTTAAATATATATAATATATGAAAATAATTAAATAACTCGAGCGTGCGTGCATGCAGGTGTGCGTGTGCTAATGAGCAAATGAGCGAAACTGAAGTGATTGATGAGAATACTGCAGTCACACATGTGCACGGACAGATGCAAATTTCACTATCAACAATATCTAACACACACACTATGTTAGAGCCACAACGTAAGGAAATGTACCTTCGGACGGCATCACGAAAACACACGTATGCAAATATATAGAAAATTTTACATCCAAAAACTGAAAAATTTCAGATAAAAACCTCTGATATTTTTCAAAGCGTATATTGTAAGTACTCGTTAGAACCGCCTCGCCGAGGCGGTTCTAACGAGTACCCACTATCTATGTTTTTGAGCAGAAATAAGAAAAATAATGTATACCCCTGTAAACCCTAGTTTTACTCTATAAAAGTGGGGTTTAAGGGGACCAAAATTATATAGGCATGTTTTCGTGATGGCGTATATAGTTTTGACCCCCTTAACATAGATTGTGGGTAATCTAACGAGTACCCACACTCTATGTGTTCAAGTAAAAACAAGAAAAATAATGTATACTCCTGTAAACCCCAGTTTTACTATATAAAAGTGGGGTTAAGGGGGTCAAAATTATATAGGCATGTTTTCGTGATGGACGCCGTAAATTCCACTGATGTTCATCAAGAGAACTGGATACACTTTGTAAATATTCCTCCATTTTTCCAACAGGGACAACATTTGTGATTACCTGACTTGACTTGCTTCTCTATACATCAAGGCTCATCACAAAAACATGCCTATATAATATTGATCCCCTTAAACCCCATTTTACATAGTAAAACTGGGATTTACAGGGATGTACATTATTTTTCTTATTTCTGCTCAAAAACATAGATTGTGGGTACTCGTTAGAACCGCCTCAACGAGGCGGTTCTAACGAGTAACCACACTCTATGTTTTGAGCAGAAATTTGAAAAAAATATCAGAGATTTTATCTGAAAATTTCAGATTTTGGAAAGATATATATTGAACAGGCATGTTTTCGTAATGCCTTCTAAAAGGGATTTACTCTAAAAGGACATAATTTGCTCCCAATGGGAGTACATTATCTCCTTTTACTGTAGAATCCTTTTCAGAAGAGATGCAAAACAATTTTGAAAGAATTATCGCCCCTGAAAGTGTATCAATTCCCCGTATGTCCAGTTATTTACAAAATATTCATTTCTCAACTATTTTTAAAATCTACTCATTTGTCATTGTCCAGATATGACTGATAATTCACCAGTCGAAAATGTTTGACAAATCAGTCAGAAAACGACTGAGAACATAACTGACGCTCTGAGAAGGGTTATCGATCTTGAAAACGACAGCACATCTTTTTTACAATTTGTTTGTCAATAGTGTTCCCCTTGGGAACCTCACGAGCGGTATAGCGCCGAAGATAACACCTTAATGACTTTGCCATTAAAGTATGTCAATATACATGCATATCAAATTCTGGATCTAGTAAACTGATCATCAAGAAAACATGCCTATATAATTTTGACCCCCTTAAACCCCCTTTTATATAGTAAAACTGGGGTTTACAGGGGTATGCACTATTTTTCTTATTTCTGCTCAAAAACATAGATTGTGAGTACTTGTTAGAATCGCCTCGTTGAGGCGGTTCTAACGAGTACCCACAATCTATGTTTTGAGCAGAAATATGAAAATTATCAGAATATTTTTTCTGATTTTTTTTTTTGATGCTGGTAAAATTTTCAGTATATTTGAATAGGCATGTTTTCGTAATGTTGACTGAAAATTGGAAATGGACAGCAGCAAAGCGTTTGGACATCCAAATATAGGAAATGAGCTGACAGAAACCCATCTGAATTGTGGTCCAACTGATTTTTTTTTTTTTTTTTTTTTTTTTTTTTGTTAACCCTTTCAAATTAATTCAGAGCAACATTAATTCAGAGATACGATAAAAAAAAATCATTTCGTTTTCAATCCACTTCAAAAACGAGAGACATACTGAATTTTCGTTCATTTACTAGAAAATATGTTCATTTTGCATATGTGATACTAACACGGCTTTCAAGCACATATATCACTCTTGTGGAACGCAAAAGGTGTGATAAGGGTCACGTGGGTAATACGGCTTTTATTTGTCCGGGCACATAATACCATAGCACCAGGTCACGTGGATGATACGGCTTTTTTTTGCCCTGGCAAAATAGATTATAATATGGCAATTCTCATGTCAAACCCCATATTAACCATCGGCCCTCAGGCTGATATGGGTGTCTCGGGTTGATATGGGGTATGATATGAAAATTGCCATGTAATATCTCTATATATGATTTTATTAATTCTGTCTTGGATTCTGTCTATTTTTGAGAATTTTTTCATACAAAATAACATTTGACATTTCATGTGAATCGTCTGCTAGGCAGACGATTCACATGAAATGCCAAGCTTTATTTTCTCTGAAAAATGAAAAACAAAGGTCAAGTGTAAGAAGAACCGTATAAACCCTGACTATTCAGAAACCTTAACCTATTCACGCTGTCTGGATTCTTTCACCTTAAGTCTTTGGACTGGCCCATTTCCAATAGAAAGGGTGTCTAGTTATTTTTTCTTATCATCACCCTGTTTTCTTGAAATTCCTGCAAATAGTGTAAACCCAAATCAGACGTCGCGTTCTTTGCGTCTGATCTGGGTCTACATTGTTTGACAATGTCCCTTTTTATGGGACGCTAGGCATAAATGAGTTACCTCTTTACCGTACTTGTTCTGACATTTGAACAAGTCTGTTAAACTACCTGTTGGTATGTCTAAAATTGCTTCATAATTGGCAAATAGTGCAGACACTGGTCAGACGTTGCGTTCTGTGGCGCCTGGTCCCGAGATTACAAATCTTTTTTATGCTCAACTTGGCTGTGCATGATATTCGTCCTGTTAATAAATCGCAAATTACTAACAGTTGCAAATTCTTTCTTGCTAAACATAGCTGTGCATGACAATTTCTCTGCTAATAAATATGAAAATGCTAACTATTGTTGGCATTTTCATATTTATTAGCTGAGAAATATCATGCTCAGCTGAACTGAGCATGAAAAAAATTTTTTAACCTCAGGACCTGATCTGAGTCTGTTTGCTCAGGTCTCTCTGTCTGAATACTTGGGGTAAACCTGCTTCATGTACAAAGTAACTATTCTGGCTGTACGACCCGGAACCAGGGAAAATGACCATTTTGTCATATATGCAGGGCGCAGGTCTAGATCAATCCGTGCAACGGCGCAATCAGATCAGGGCTTTATAAGCCGTAACGTGAGAAAACGTAACTTCTTACACGTGCGTCTAAGGAACACTCAATTCAGCCTGTGCAACCGCGCAGTCTGATCAGTTTTAGTTGTCCGCTAGAAGAAAACATAGCATTCATGGCTATCCAAAATGCGCTCAGCAAAGATTCTGATCAGACTGCGCGAAAGCGCAGTCTGATCTGAATCTCTGCTGCGCGCATATGTCCGATGTTACGTTTTCTGACGTCGTGATCATCGACGTAATCTACATTATACAAAGATTCTGCGCACATACAATGAAGGCCCTGATGAGACTTCGTGGATGCGCAGACTGATCTGCTGTTCGTGTTTGACATAATGCCATTTTCTCACTCTATTTTTCATATTTGATCCAGGACACAGGATTTCTTTCAAGATTCTACGTCCCTGGGGGAATCCAGCGAAGACTCACGCCAGGCCGCAGAACCCAAAGCCGACATGGAGATGATTTGCATGAAATGTCAAATCCTGTTGTCTGGGTTTAGCCCACAGAGTAGTAAAAGTAAGTAACATCTTTTACTGCAATTTGCCTATATTTGACATCCAATAGGTTATCGGCTATCCAAACACGTCAGAATTAATTCAATTCCCGATAAACCAGATCAAACAAAACATCACAAAACTTTTTTTTTTTTATTATTATTTCTTTAAGAAAAAAATCACAACATCCAGTCACAACTACACCATTGTATTGGCAAGAGTATATGATAGATACAGCTTCATTCTTTGGTAGCCAGTGCGTCTCCCAATCATTTAGTCACAAGAGTAGCGGAGCACCTAAATATTTTTTTTCTATTTTTTAGAGGAAATAGGGTTTGGCGTTTCATGTGAACACTCTGTTAGACAGACGATTCGCATGGACCTTCAAACCTTATTTCTCTGGAAAAAAAAATAAAAAAGGCTGTCAACTACAATTTTGAATGACACATTAATTTTTGCGTTCCTGAAGTTCACATAGATACAAAGACATGTGGGACGTATCATCAGCATCGTGTAATGGCAAAATTGATTTCCTAAGTCATTGTCCAAGATACTGGCTTACTGAATACGAATCTTATGAATGAACTGTAAAAAGCCCTAGTAGCAAAGACTGAGTCATATGAAGTCATCTTTCAACACATTCACTGCAACACATTGACTGTGAATGTTTGACGTGATCTTTCAACACATCGACTGTGAATGTATGACGCCAGTTAAACTTGTGCTTCTCCCTCTAACACTATTAAAGTTATACATTACTGAAGGCTCGCCGGCTCCTAATGCCCTATATTTATATTTAGGACAACAACAGAATAAATATCGGTTATAATATTTCCGAAACTGGCTGCTTAGAAAATATAGGGCGTATGGGTTTACACATGAATAAATATAGGTCAAGCAGAAACTGGTGATTTTAAAGACATGCCAGAACATGTTGAATTCCTCCGAAGAATAATGATACCAGAGAATAAATATATGTCGGGGAAGCCAGCATATTATGAAGATGAGTACGAATGAGAGAACCACTTTTGCCACCTTAATTCTAGCTTCAATCTGTCTCTTCTGTTGTTGATTCATTATACTGTTTTTTGTTGTCTCGCAGGGCATCTCGCGGCTGCTTAGAATGAGTATCTGCGCCATCAGGACATAAAACAAGCCGATAATGACAAGCGGTATGAGGAAAAAGACGAAGAATCTAAACATACTATGTCCTTTAGTGTACCACAGCGGAAAGTCTGTCGGGTAATGAATACAAATAGCAATCAAATTGGTGGTGTTGGCATTGCCAGGTAGCGGTATGGTTGGATGGTATTCTATCCGACTGGTGACGCCGTCTGGAATAGCGAGCACGATCGCAAGAATCCAGATACAGACTACCGTTACTGTGGTGATCATTGTTGGTTTACCTGTGTGTTTGCTCATTGGATGGACTATAGCAATGTAGCGATCCCCGCTTAATGCGGTCAGAGTGAACACTGAAACTCCAAGAGACAGTGTCTGCATGTACTCATTAAAGCTACACATAAATGCACCATATGGCCAGGATGTTATTGTGTAAAATGTTGATGAAAATGGCACTGAAAACAGTAACAACAAAAGATCTCCAATAGACAGACTCACAACAAATATGTTTGGTGTGTTTCTCATTGATTTGTTACGTAGCACGGTAAATATCAATGTACTATTTCCAATCACTCCCACCAGAAATATAATTGCGAACACAATCGGCACCGCAATGGCTTCTGGGCGTTCTTCTAAATCCGGGCCAAGTATAAAGGTTTCTGTGACATTGCTGGTGCTGCTGTTGTCTGGGAAAGTTGTGACGTCAAGGTCCGACATAAGTTGATCTGAGGTAGCCATTTCTTCGCTGTATTATTTTTCAGTCCGCACTCCTTAAATAGAACAAATAAAACTGCTTTAATGACGTCGAATGTATTTATACCGTATCTACGATAACAATTGGGACAGAAAGGTCTGGTAAACAGTGTAGATCCAGGTCAGACGCTGCAGAAGCAGCGTCTGATCTGGGTCTATCCTGTTTGCCACTCATCCAGCAGTTTTAGACATACCAACAGGTAGTAAAGTTTGTTAAGAAGTTTGTGTGTCCAAGTATTTAGTATAAATACGGTACACAAAATGTACCAGACTTGTCTAACTACGAGGGATGTTCGAAATGAATTGCTTATTGTCCTCTAGCTCGATATCCACGTAGGGCACGATAAAAACTAATACATACCTGTATAGGGTTATTCAATATCTACACAATGGTGTATAAATGTACATGTTAGACTAACTGTAAGACATAAAATTTGCCATTTGAATACACGCAGTCATTGACCACTGCAGTAAAAATGATTGGTAGAAGCGTCGACAAAAAAGATGAAATACGGGCTTACATCAAAGCCCGCTCAAAACTTGGTTGTTCTTTGAAGAAGCTGATGACTGAAATTTCTACTGCTTTTGGACCTTCTTGTGTGTCTTATGACACAGTTCGGCGGTGGAAAAAGAAATTTGAGTCTGGTGTAGAGTCCATCAAAAATGCACCGAAATCAGGTAGGCCAAAATCTGCATCTCGTAAAGAAATCGTTTCCAAAATAAAGGAAATCATTGAAGGAGATGCCAGATTTACAGTTCATGATATTGCACGAAAGGTAGGCATATCACTTTCAACGGTTCACCTTATTTTGAAGAAGCATTTGAAAGTCAGAAAGATTTCTGCTAGATGGGTGCCACATCTGTTGACTGACGAGCAAAAGAGGCAACGGGTTAAAGTGGCCAAAAAGCTGCTTCAAATGTTTCCAAAATATGACAAAAAGCAGTTTGCCAATGTCGTCACAGGTGATGAAACCTGGGTCCATTATTTTGAGCCCGTCAGAAAGGTTAGCAATAAGATCTGGGCCACTAAACACAGCAAACGCCCAATAATTGCCAAACGTTCTTTGAGTACAAAGAAGGTTTTGTATGCAATCTTCTTCTCTGGTGAAGGAGTCGCAATAAAAGTGCCAGTGAAAAAGGGCAAAAGCATCACCGGAAAGTACTACAAAGACGTAGTACTGAAGAAACTGAAAAAGTATTATCAGAAACGACGCCCTGCCACTGGTTTTAAACATGTCCGTCTTCTACATGACAATGCCCCAGCTCATACCTCCACAATAGTTACGGCGTTTTTGAAGAAAGAAAAAGTAACTGTTTTGCCTCACCCCCCATATTCCTCAGACCTTGCCCCATTTGATTTCTTTTTGTTTCCGAAATTGAAAGCATTCCTTGCTGGGCGGAAATACCAGTCCCGACAGGCACTTGGATCTGCCATTCATCAGTACCTTATTACTGTGCCCAAATCAGCGTACCGTGACGCCTTCAAGAAATGGATACATGGGCTGAAACTTTGCATTTCTAGCCACGGGGAGTACTTCGAGGGCATGAAATGAGTACTTTTGGGCTAACTTGAAATTTGAAGTCTCCAGATAGAAATAAGCAATTCATTTCGAACATCCCTCGTACTTCTGCAACGACCCTCATATATCTTATTTCGTAAAGCTACGGAAACTCCGGCCTCGTAAGCCATCAGTCAGGTCGTATTGATTGCAAAATAATTAGAACCCTGAATTTCTCATTAAAATAATATTTGTTTTTTAGTATAATCGCCTTTTCTGGTTAAGTCATTATCATTTTTTTTTTCAATTCTTTCAAAACAGAATTTTTTATGAACTCTCGTACTTGCGGAAGTTTTATTTTATTTGAGGGGGAAATAAGCTGTTCCTTTAACAATAATTGTAATTTTCTGTTACAAATCTGGCTGAGCGCTTTTGTACCCCAAACCTTACTACCTTACTCCATCAGACCAGGAAATACACTTTTAGCCTGTAAGATAGTAACATAAACACGTTTAAATTTTCGTATAAGGAAAGTCAGGGTCATCACGAAAACATACCTATATAATTTTGACTCCCTTAAACCCCACATTTATATAGTAAAACCGGGGTTTACAGGGGTATACATTATTTTTGTTATTTCTGCTCAAAAACATAGATTGTGGGTACTCGTTAGAACCGCCTCGACGAGGCGGTTCTAACGAGTACCCACAATCTATGTTTTGAGCAGAAATATTAAAAATATCAGAATATTTTATATGAAAATTTGCCATTTTTTTTGGTGGTAAACTTTTCAGTGTATTTGAATAGGCGTGTTTTCGTAATGCCCAAACCTTACTACCTTACTCCATCAGACTAGGAAACACACTTTGAGCCTGTAAGATAGTAACATAAACATGTTTAAATTTTCGTATAAGGAAAGTCAGGGTTAAAGTGTCCGGTAAAACCAGAACTAAGGTGGTTTCACAATCTGTATCAAGAGGGCGGAAATTACTGATCATTACGAAAACACGCCTATTCAAATATATAGACAATTTCACCTCCAAAATCTGATAATTTTCAGATAAAAATAATCTGATATTTTTCATATTTCTGCTCGAAACATAGATTGTGGGTACTCGTTAGAACCACCTCGACGAGGCGGTTCTAACGAGTATCCACAATCTATGTTTTGAGCAGAAATAAGAAAAATAATGTATACCCCTGTAAACCCCAGTTTTACTATATAAAAGTGGGGTTTGAGGGGGTCAAAATTATATAGACGTATCTTCTTTACAGTACATATTTTATCTAACATGCGGACAGAAATTCTCAGGCAAACAGAGCATACATTTACTACTTCCCGCTAAAATCGGGGATCCTTAACTCCATATATATTAATCATATTTTATTGCATGTTAAACAAGGGATTGGACATACATGTATATATTCAACATTAAATAGTCCTCTCCCTTCATCATGAAATACAGTCATTTAAAGATATAATGGTGCAAACGATCATTTTACATCACAAAATAGAAAAAAGAACATATAGTCGACTCTCGTTATCTCGACTTCGTTTTCCTTGAATAACCGGTTATCTCAAAGTGAAATTATGGTCCCTATTTTAACGTGAATTTAACAACAGGTAATAAAATATTGTGGAAAAGAGGAGAAATTGCACCTGAGGAACAATTTCCTCTCTTTTCAGCAATATTTTCAATATATCTCTAATTTCAGGAGTCATATTACATATTCATTTGTGAAATGTGGCTGTTCGATTTATTTATATTTTTTTATCTCAATTCTGCAAATCTGATATGTCGAGGTACGGATTTCTCGAAGTATTTCAGAGTCCTTTAGACTTCGAGATAACGAGACTCGACTGTATTTAGAAAAATCACTTATTACACTTATTCTAAAACTTGAAAGAGAACATTTAACCACCTGTTCTCTAAAAAGTACTGAATGAGGGGTAATGAGTGTAGAACCTGATCAGATGATATGTTCTGTGTCGTCTAATATGTGTATACGCTGCTCAGAACTATCTTTCCAAATACAAAGGGTAAATACGGAAGCCACGATACTATCATGTAGACTGTTGAAGAAAATGGCACCCCGGGTAATAATTCCAATCTACCACTCAGTAAGGTCACTTTAAGCACATGGACTTGTTCAACTTATAGGATAAGTATGGTAATATGTCACTGCGTTCGACTTTTTAAGGGAATTACGATACTTAAGTAGACTTGATATGCTGCAAACATTCTGCGTTCCTTTACATTAAGTCTTATTGAAAGGGGTCTACCCTGAAAGAAAAGAATTTGCTCCTTTGCTCCCCTTGATAAAACAATTTTGACACAGTTGCCTCTCTTGAAAGTTTAGCAGTTTCCTTTAAGATCCTTGTTGGAAAACAGACCTATAAATTCTGAAGTATGCAAAAGTGCGTGGAATATAGAATACCACTTCTCATCCCTTCTATATTATATTATAGGTTCATTTATGTGCTTAATGCTTAGCATGCTGGGTAAAAAAATCACAAGACAACAATTTAATTTTTGTTATTATTATTTTCCAATAAAATAGGCTTTGACATTTCAATTTGTATGTAATAACAAAAAAAATTTTTTTTTTTTTCTTTAGAAAATAAGAACAATATCATCAGTTTGTCGTCTGCTTAATTTGCCCATAGAGTGGTAATGGTGTACAAACCAGAATATACACAACGTTGCAACAACCTCATTACAACGTCGCAGCAGCGTCACGACGTTGCAGCGACGTTGTAAAAACGTTGCGGCATTGTGTGTTGCTAAGACGTTGCATCTGGGACGCAACGTGAATAAATGTACTTTCGGACGTGCGCGCGCAGCTAAAATATTCTTCGCTGTCTATATGAAGAAATCATGCATCCTTCAATATCCAAAGAGCACGACGACTGCCCAGTCTGTGTGGAAGAACAGGCTGATCGCCGACATCGCTGGGCGCACATGCCCGCGGTACATTTTCCCCAGTTTAGGCGGAAATCTGATAGAACATCTCAAAGCAAGTTATAACGATATGTCACTAACTTGTTGCCAATTTATTTTATGATTGACTTTATTTTATCTACGTTCACTTCCCAATTGTAGGTTATAATTCCAGAAGAGTGCATGATGCTAACACGAACAGATATTTGTCGCAAAAACGTATTTTCTGACATGTGCGCCCAACGAAGACTCAAATCAGCCTGCGCATCCGCGCAGTCTGATCAGAGTCTTGTTGTTCGCATGAAGTGGGTTTGCACCCTTTAATATTCTGACCAGACTGTTCGAGTGCGCAGGATGATCTGAATCTTTGCTGGGCGCACATGCCCACAGGTACGTTTTCTGACGTTGCGGCTCAAATACTATACATTACGTTCCTTTAAAAGTAAGGCGATCTTTCTTAAACTTTACCATTCTCTAGGCTAATTCAGCAAACGACAAATTCATAATATTTTGTCTTATTTTCCCCAGAAAATGGGCGCTGAATTTCTACAAGGGGAGTAAATTCTTTCGTTTTGGAGTAAACGCTTTTCAGAAGGGAAACAAAACGACCTTGAAAGAGTTACTTTCCCTGGAAGAGTAACAGTGACAATTTTGTCATTTTTGATCAAACAATACATTTTCAGCAGGCATTCGAATCGCATCGGTGAGATGATTTCAGTATGTACCCATAAGATATGTGGAATGCGTTCATCCCTACAGATCCAGGTGAGACGGCTTGTACGAGTCGTCTCATCAGTATCTTCACTGTTTGCCATTCTCTGTTATTGATTTTTTACTGAAACCCCTATTTTATGCAAATTGTCGCCTTCAGAGACAACTTGCATGTAATGTCAAAGCTGGGAAAATAAGAATAAAAATATATCAAAATGCAATCTACTGATATTCCCAGCGCGCAGAGCGTTAAACTAAGCCAGGTATCTGCACTTATACCACAGACTGCACTCTCTGTCTGGACTAGCTCAAATAAAACGGCAAATTAATGGTATTTATACTTTTTTCCAGAAAATAGGCTTTGATATTTTTTTGCAAATTGTCTCTTTGAGAAAAATGAGTAAAATATTTTCAAAAGGGCGTCTACTGCTGATTGTTTTTTCTATCCATTATGTCGCACGGGAAATACGGAAATGTCAGTGATAAATGTCGAGATTCCCTGCTGCATCCTGGTCAGTAAATATTCATCTAATTGTAATTTTGACGGATTTGGATTTATTTGCATTTATTTAATTGTGTGCTAAGCGTAGACCAAGCATTTTGTGAAAGCTAATACTTGTTTATAAAAATAAAGTTGAGGAGTCCATGGCAAACAGCATTGCACCAATCCATGACCTTTTACAAGTCATTACGAAAACACGCCTATTCAAATAAACAGAAAATTTCATCTCCAAAAACTGGAACTTTTCAGATAAAAAAAACTCTGATATTTTTCATATTTCTGCTCAAAACATAGATTGTGGGTACTCGTTAGAACCGCCTCGACGAGGCGGTTCTAACGAATACCAACTATCTATGTTTTTGAGCAGAAATAAGAAAAATAATGTATACCCCTGTAAACCCCAGTTTTACTATATAAAAGTGGGGTTTAAGGGGGTCAAAATTATATAGGCGTGTTTTCATGATGTTCAGCTTTTTTTAAGCTAGCGTGTCGTTTAGCTTCAGCAATGGCACACATGATGGCATATGTATCAATATCCTTTGAACTAACCGATCTGACTCCGAGTTTTGGTTTAATTTACCTCTGACGTGTACACAAATAGGTGCCACGGACTTTGTTTCTTGACAGTTACTATTATCCTGTGAGTTTTTCAACATTTTGACTATAGTAGATCACTAGATAGGGAAACCCTGGTGTAGTATTAGCTGATTCAACAACGGATTGCTTTCATTTTAATTTCTCAAAATCAGTTAAAATTTCAGAAACTAGAAGTCCATTGGCAACAATGGCCCACCTGAGTACACGACAAGAACTATAAAGGCTCAAGTCAGCATTTTAGACTTTCAGTTACCTTGGCTAAAAGTATACATGATTGATGACTGTAAAAACATTTTAAAACGTTTTTGTCAAAGTCCCTGCAAAAAATTTTGTTTTGTTTGTATCGGAGTTTTAAGGCCCTTCGACATATTTAGGCCATTTCGAGCGCAGTCAGTTAATTTAATGGTGTTAAATAATGTACTAGTAGTCCATGACTATCTTGCATAATGAAAAGATATGGTGTACTTCTGGAGAAATGAATACACTGCTAAATAATGCTTAAGTGCGTCAAAAGCCATGACTCCAGAGTTCGTTGGCAGTACAAACCGTGAAAGACGAGGAGTTCATTACGAAAACACGCCTATATAATTTTGATCCCCTTAAACCCCACTTTTATCTAGTAAAACTGGGGTTTACCGAAGTATACATTATTTTTCTTATCCTGCTAAAAAAACATAGATTGTGGGTACTCGTTAGAACCGCCTCGCCGAGGCGGTTCCAACGAGTACCCAAAATCTATGTTTTGAGCAGGAATATGAAATTATCAGATTTTTTTTATCTGAAAAGTTTCCCTTTTTGTTGCAAAATTTTCTATAGATTTCAATAGGCGTGTTTTCGTAATGGATTGTATACGCCCATGGGCCTAGACAATAACCAGAATCGCTTCTTTAAGTTCGAGCACAAACAAAACAATACCTTAGGTTGTTCCTGTATTTATTCGAATTTTATAATTGAAGGCTATAAAAGGCAGTCAGTTATTAAAAGATCTAATTTTATAATCAGAAAACTCGCATAAAGAGGAAATTCCATTCTCGTAAAATGTTTGTCAAGCAAGGTTGATCAGAAATAAAATCTAATAGACACTGATAATAAGCCTGTCAGCTCTGCAGAATATTAACCCTTAAAGCGCCAGTCACAACACTTGTCGTCTGCTTTGTCTTCTGCTGGTCACTTTAAAAGACATTGTTACAAACAATGTGGACCCAGATCAGACTGCTCTTCCTTTAGGAGCAGTCTGATCTGGGTCCACACTGTTTGTCTATATGCAAAAATAGGCTTGAAAAGTTTGCAAGAATATTCAGCAGACGACATAAACAGACGACATTTTCAGATGCAGGTTTTCTTGGCGTTTTAAGGGTTAAATGTTACCTCTTGAGAAAACAGCACAAGCTAACTGCGCATGCTCGGATCAAACAGGCGATGTGTGATCCAGATACTGTAATATCATCACGAAAACATGACTACATAATTTTGACCCCCTCAAACCCCACTTTTATATAGTAAAACTGGGGTTTATAAGGGTATACATTATTTTTCTTATTTCTGCTCAAAAACATAGATTGTGGGTACTCGTTAGAACCGCCTCGACGATGCGGTTCTAACGAGTACCCACAATCTATATTTTGAGCAGGTATATGAAAAATATCAGAATTTTTTTATCTGAAAGTTATTATTTTTTTTTGGTGGTAAAATGTTCAGTATATTTGAATAGGCACGTTTTCGTAATGTGTGGGGGGAACTGTACCGTTTTGTGATGCTAGATTGGGGTTAGGAGGGAGGTGTGTGTGTGTGGGGGGGGGGGGGAGGGTCTTTTGGAAAGGAAAGAGGAAGTCAGAAAGTTGTCTTTCTTATAAAAAATGGCGGAAACTCTACCAAGTATATGCAGTGTCCTAAAACGACTGGGTCCATGCCCTTTCTGGGCGCTTGGAGCGCCTTTCCACAAAATCAGGACATCAAACTGTAGTTAAATCACCCGGCTTGGTGCCTGTAAATCATGTTGACCAATCAACATGTCTCCCACTCCAACATTGTAAGTTTTATGCCGACCTTAAAAACAAGGTCAGGGTCATCAAAACGCAATCAACTCGAAGGCATATCCAAATGATTTATCTTTGCAAGCTACATGAAAATATGCCTGTCAGTTAAAGAAATATCTCACACACAAGTAAATGTCACACCAACAATGACGTAAACGCAACCACCGACATCTGCGTGAACGGAATCCGCTTTAAAACAATATGCACCCCGCACCCCCGCCTCACTTCGGATGGAAGAATAATAGGCTTCATTATCATTGCCCCTCTTTTCCAGTAATCGCCATGTCAACAAAATAGTTTCAGCAGACGACGAATTGTTGATATTTTTCTTATTTTTCCTATAAAATACGATCTGACACTTCATGCAAATTGTCTCCTAGGGAGACAATTTGCATGAAGTGTCAAATCTTATTTTCTATGGAAAAAAAGAAAGATATTTCAAAACGTCGTCTGCTGACATTTGTACCCGGCATGCTAAGCGTTAAAGTGACAGAACATATGTACTAACACCCATAAATCCAATTCATTTGGTCGTTTGGTTCATTGTCGGGCTAAACAAAAACACAAAAAGTTTGCACTAACTCAAGCGGTGTTTTTGTTTAGCCCGACAATGAACCAAACGACCGTCTGACATGATTTCTAAATGAGCCGAAACGTCAGTAAACGTACCATCAGATATATGCGCTCTGCGAAGATTCAGATCAGCCTGCGCATTCGCGCAGTTTGATCAGAATCTTCCCTAGGCATATTTTGGCTAGCCAAGGGTGCAAAGTTTCTTCATGCGGACAACGAAGACACTGATCAGACGACGAGGATGCGCAGGCTGATTTGCGTCTTCGTTGGGCGCATATGTCAGATGTTTTCTTACGATGTATTCGCCATGTATTGGATTTATGGATGTTAGTACATATGTTCTGTCACTTTAACGCTTAGCATGCTGGGTAAAAATGTCAGCAGACGACGTTTTGAAATATCTTTCTTTTTTTTTTTTCCTAGAAAATAGGATTTGACACTTCATGCAAATTGTCTCCCTAGGAGACAATTTGCATGAAGTGTCAGATCCTATTTTATAGGAAAAATAAGAAAAATATCAACAATTCGTCGTCTGCTGAATCTGCCCATAGCGTGGTAAGTGTTAATCAGATTAATGCATCACATCTGATGGATGCCTAAATAAAAACGGGTCTTCAAGCACAGCATGTCCAGTCCGATTAGGATCTACATCTTTTCCTTCAAAAGTTGTACAAACTCTAGAATCCGCATTTAGTAGATTGTGGGGATACTGATTGGTCTATGAGGGGGCGCAGTCTGATCCGAATCTGTGCATTTTTAATATGTTTCAAGTCACTGCTATGATCAACAAGGCCTAACAGTTGAAAGTTCCTAATATGATAGAGGCTTTAACCTTTACCACTATCTGTGCTTATTCTGCAGACGACAGATTGATGGATTTTTCCTTATTTCCCCAAGAAAACAGAATCTGACTTTTCATGCGAATTGTCTCACTTGGAGACAATTTGCATGAAATGTCAAATCCTGTTTTCTGGGGAAAAACATCAAAAAAAAAATCAAAATGTCGTCTGCTGAAAATTTTACCCAGAGTGCTGAGCGTTAATTTCTGAAAGTAGCTAGTACTTATCATTCTTCATCTCTAACCGGTTAAAGAAGCCAACAATTTCTGTATCTTTGTTGACATTGTCTGGACCTATCTAATCACTTTATTGAATTTTTTTCTTTCTTTCTTGTACGTTAATGTCACTGTGGTTCCTATAACACGCAAACAGCAAATAACCTCGCAACGGGGAAAAAGTGTTTTTGCCATCACGAAAACATGCCTATATAATGTTAACCCCCTTAAACCCCACTTTTATATAGTAAAACTGGGGTTTACAGGGATATACATTATTTTTCTTACTTCTGCTCAAAAAAAAATTGTTGGTACTTGTAAGAACCGCCTTGCCAAGGCAGTTCTAATGAGTCCCTATAATCTATGTTTTGAGCAGAAATATGAAAAATATCAGATATTTTATCTGCAAATTTTCACTTTTTGGTGGTAAAATTTTCAGTATATTAGAATAGGCCTGTTTTCATAATGGTGTAGGTGCGGAGAGACGGTGCCAGATGAGCTTTGCAATCCGTTCGGGCATTCGCTGTGCACTTTAAGAATATCTGACCACTGTAAACTATACAAAATGACAGGAAAGTCTCAGATCGGACTGTGTGGATATCTTGAAGCCATGTGTTTGACTAAAAATGTCAAGAGAAAATTAACAGTTTGCCAAACGCCTAATGCTAAGATCCATCATTGCCTATATAGATAATATGGCCGCGCCAAGTGGCTTCAAGCACGCGCAAAATGTGCGGATTCACATCATCTTGCGCATGCGCATTGTCTTATCAGGGACTGCTCTCTGTTGATTCATTCTATAGCATCCAATGAATCTTGCAGTGGACAGCGAAGACTCTAATCAGACTGCGCTGATGCGCAGTCTGATCAGGGCCTTCGCTGTGCGCGCATGCCCCGAAGGCACATTTTCCATTGATAACAGAGGCGATAATTTATGAGGGTGGGATACACTTGGTAGATTTTCTGCCATTTTATACAACTGAGACAACTTTCTTGACTTCCTGTTTGCCCTCCTGCGCACCTATCCCTTTTTAAACCTTTCATCCCTACAGACCAATACAGATACCTTTGCAAACAGTGCAGATCCAGATGAGACGGCTCCTACGAAGCGTCTCATCAGGAATCGGCACTGTTTGCCATTCTCTGTTATTGAAACTAAAACCCCTATTTGCAACAATTGATGTGTCCAAATTCAGATATGGAAGAGTCTATTTTAGAAACTCAGGGATGAAAGGGCTAATGCATAAGAAATAAAGAAAATCTTCGGAACACTTCCTGTATCAGTGCCTATGGGCCTAGATGCCCGCACATTCTCGCCAGGAACTTTGGAACTCGTCTTGTTCACTGCAGAACCCGATCAGTGTTCAGTATTGCGTTGGCAAATACTAGAACACTTGTTCAGACAATACCGGTACACCGGCCCGTAAAGTTCTACTCTCTTCGCAGTATTTGAAACAGTCAGATGTCCCAAGAAATATCTCATATCAGAAAATTGAACTTATCACAACTTTGTTTTGATTCAGTCAGCTCTGAATAGTATCACACGCAGTTATTGTAGAATCTTAAAGTTTAAAATTGCTACGGCACTTTATGACAGGTCATAGACTGGTCCAATGCTATTTTTCATGGACTGCTCAATGTTATTAATAACCAAGTATATAATAACCAAGTATTAGCTTTCACGAAAAGCAAGCTCTACGCTTAGCACACAATGTGTGCTAAGCGTAGACCAAGCTCTTGTGAAAGCTAATATACTTGAATTCTCTGTGACCCAATGAATCAAGTATTTACTTTTCAACCTGACACAAGCAATAAGAAAACATGTCCGTTTACATTTAAAAATAGTCGCAACTTGAGAAAACGTACCTTCTGACATGAGCGCACTATGAAGACTCAAATCAAAGCACATATTCCGGGAAAAATAAGAACACTATTTCAAATGCATCTTTTCCCCAGCATGCTAAGCATTAACAGCTTTCGCGTCAGGTGGCCCAATATTTACTTGGTTTGTGCCAATTTCTTTCAGTTATTTACATAACTGCTGGAGTCGCAGAAATTAGTAAAAATGTCTGTGAAATGTTGAATCGGATACAATACATATTGTAATCATTCTAAAAAGTCGAACACCTCAACTTCCTCAAGTTACCATAATTTCCTAGCCTTTGGATACCTTGCCCCGTGTTAAATTATATAAAAACGTATAATCACATGTCAAAAATTCCATTTGCAATGACAAACAATACAGGCTCTGGTCAGAGAAAGTTTGACATATGCATAATTGCTGGTTCCTGCGTTTCCATCGGAAACATTGCCGTAAATACGGTAGAACGCATAGTTGTTGTTAATCAAGACAATTAACGCTTAGCATGCTGGGTACAATTTTCAGCAGACGATATTTTGAAATATTTCTTATTTTGTCCCAGAAAAAAACTTTGATATTTCATGCAAATTGTCCCCCTGGGGCGACAATTCGCATGAAAAGTCGAAGCCTATTCTATGGAGAAAAAACTAAGAACGATATTATTTGTCGTCTGCTTTATTAGCCCAGAAAGGTAATGGTTAAGCCTAGTCCTGCTGAAGCCCGATATGTACTGCCTTTGCAAACAGTGTAGTTACAGATTAGTTGGCTTCTGAAGATCTGAATCTGCACTATTAATCATGCAGTATGCGAATTTATATCAACAACCTGGATCAAGTAACCTGACTGGCTGAAAATTGGAAGTGGGAGTGTCATCTTAATTTGTTCAGCATGACAAGAGTTAATTAAGTTAACTCAGACGCGAACAAACACTGACGATCTAGATGAAGCTGTGTATGCTAAGAATCTACAAAACTAAGAATAGGTACATCCAGGCATTAAATCAGCCGCAGCCTGAGACAAGGGCCCTTATGCCATTGTCAAACATCAAAACCCAAGATTCAGCATGTTCATATAACGTTAGCCTGTCTATGCGATGAACATCCCAAGTTTCCTCATTAATACAGTCGAACTTCGATGGCTCGAACCCCTTTGGGACCATGAAAATTTGTTCGAGACAGCGGTAGCTCGGAAGGTTACTATTAGTGCCACACCAGGAGGCACAAGGGAGATAATTGTGGGATATCTTTTCGGTGTTCTATATTTTAAATGCATGTTGCGTGTACTCATTAGAATCGCCTCATAAAGGCGATTCTAATGAATACACACAGCATACATTTACAAGATAAAAGAGGAAAATCTCCCAAAATTATCCGTATATCGTATTTGGAGGAAATCCCTGCGGACTCAAGAACGTGTTCGACCCATCCATGGTAAGCGAGCCGTCGGGGTACGAGCCCCTGAAGTTCTACTGTATATTGCAAAAACAAGGACATTAGGAAGTTATCAATGTTAGGGCATATTTCATGATTTGGACGTTTTTTTCTTATTTATTTATTTATTTAAATCTTTATAAGCAGACGACAATCTGAAAACAATTTTCTTAATTTTCCCAGAAATTGGACTTTGACATTGAATGTCAGTACAAATATAACATATATACATTTTTATTTCAAACTATCGTCTGCTGAAATCAGAGTGTTAAGTTGGCTTGTGTTTTTAACAAGCGTTCTGCATTTGTAGCGTTCATTTGTTGTCATCATTGACCAAAATAGGAATTTAGTCAGATCCAGAATCAGGCTAGGCCAATTAGGAATTCATATTTATCTTCAATTAATTTCCTCACTACTGACCAGAAAATCAGCTCTTAGAATGTGTACTCTTTCACCATAATTATACTTTTATGCCATGTGTCCAGTTCAGGTTTAAAAAGACAATGAGCTCCATGTATTCCTTTTTTATAACCGCGAACCAAGGATACTTTCTGCTAATAAAAGTTAACTGATATCATTAGTTGAATAAGTAAAAAGGAGACAGTCAAAGTGGCAATTCCATTAACCCTTCTCTTGCTGAACACGACATATCTTGTCTTAGCAAACAGTGTAGATCCAGAGCAGTTGGCTTCTGCACTGTTTATCATTAAATATGTGAATTTCTATCAAAACTCTGGATCAAGTAATCTGATTGGCTGGAAATTAGAAATGGGCGTTGCATCTTAATTTGTTCAGCAAGGCAAGGGTTGAAATGATACATTTTCATACTTGAGAATCACTCATTGACATGTACAGTATGCACAATGGTGAAATTACTTGGGAAGAAAACAACTTCCTGGAAGATGAGAGGGTCCCAATATACACGCCTATCAAGCAAATGAATGCGTAACCACCGGTTAAGAACGTGAAATGATTAGAGCGACATCGGTTAAGCATTCGATGACTCAAAAAGGTAAAAAAAACTTTGCATTTTCTGTATTTTATGAGCGATATAAATGTTTTGAGGAAATTATTTAAAAAACGGGGGGTTACGCATTCATTGGTTTGGTAGGCATGCAATAAGAATTCCTATTTGGCCTAGCCAGTTTCCGGATCTTGACTTCTATAAATCCATTCACCTTAGCAGACAGTAATAATATGCAAACTGGTTTGTTTGTCTGTGACATTGGTATTCGCATAAGGCATTTGGCATATTTTCTTGAATCCCAGTCGATACTTAAAATACCAGCGAGTCTAAAACTGGCTTAATTAAATAGTTAAGTTACATTCCTTGGCTTCGTAGACCTATTCAGACGCCATATAATTTAACATGATGCATTTTATCAAAACTAAACCGATTTGATTCGGCATATGTTTCATAACAATGTGCTAATTAACACAAACAATATTTTCTTAAAGTTCTTAATCTTTGCGACTCTCTTGGCTATTTCAGCAAAAGAAAAAAATGATGAGATTTTTACTTATTTTTCCCAGAAAACATGATTTGAGATGCCATGCAAATTGGAGACAATTTGCATGAAATGTCAAATAATTGCCATGCAAATTGTCTCCATTGGAGACAATTTGCATGAAATGTCAAATCATGTTTTCTGGGAAAAATAAAAAAGCATATTTCAATATGACGTCTGCTGATTTTGTTTTTAACGTTCTTAACGGAACTGGACACATATGGTAGATTTTCCACCATTTTGTGCAAGAGAGACTTTTGTGACTTCCTGTTTGCTTTCCTGCACTCCAAGCTTCTGAAAATTGGTCTACTGTAAAAGGAAAGAATTTGCTTCCTATGGGAGCAATTTTTTTCCTTTTATAGTAGACCCTTTTCAGGAGGATGCAAAAGATTTTGACTTGTCTCTCATTAAACGATTCCGGTTAGAAGATATTTCCGAAACAGAATGATCGAAGTAAAATTATACAGTTATACTTATGTTAGGGAACAGTTTCAGCTTTAAGGCATTTTTGACAATAATGATAATCCTCAGGGTCATCATCATCATCATCATCATATTATTATTATTATTATTATTATTATTATTATTATTATTATTATTATTACTATTGGTATTATCACTATAATTATTAGCATTATTACTGTTCTTATTATTAACAACAAAAACAATATATTTTTGTGTACTCATTAGACGTGTCTCGCAGATGCACTTTTAATGAATATCACGACATATTTTTTTGTGGTGATGATAATAGTAATGCTGATTAGTAGTAGTAGTAGTCCTCGCAGATGCACTTTAAATGAATACCACGACATATTTATTGTGGTGATAATAAAAGTAATACTGATTAGAAGTAGTAGTAGTCCTCGCAGGTGCACTTTTAATGAATACCATGAAATATATTTTTTTGGTGAAAATAATAGTAATACTGTTTAGTATTAGTAGTAGTAGTTATAGAGGTAGTAGTAGTAGTACTGGTAGAAGTAGTGGTAGTAGTAGTAATGCTATTATTATTAACATTATTATTATTATTATTTATTATTATTATTATAATTATTTATTATTTATTATTATTATTATTATTTATTATTATTATTATTATTATTATTTATTATTTATTATTATTATTATTATTATTATTATTATTATTATTATTATTATTATATTTATTATTATTATTATTTATTATTATTATCATTATTATTATTATTATTATTATTATATCAACTCTGGCTGATTTAGAGCTTTACAGTTAATCTTTCGCCTATATATGCACTGAAAACCCCGTTTCTTAGTATAGATCATCCCCGTTTTCCCGCTGACATTTGCGTGACAAACATATATTTAGGAAGACAGTATTAGCTAGGGCACATCATTTCCCGCAAGACTGCATGTGTGCCCTGCAAAGGCTTAGATCAGGCAGCGAATCCGCGCAGTCTATCTTCTAATTTGTGGGTGGTCAATGATCTAAAGCGTCCTCAGGCGGACTGCGAAGACTCTGATCAGCCTGCGTCGATGAATCTGAGTCTTTGCTGGGCGCGCATGCAATCTTGTAGGAAAAGCTGTTCCCCGGCTCATATTTTAAATTAAATTCTCAGATTAAGTCTTTCACTGCCACAGGCAATAATAATAGGCTTTTGCAAACAGCATTGATCCAGATAAGACGGCTCAATCACCCGTCTCATCTGGATCTACGCTGTTTGAAATTCAGTCTTTCAACTTTACATATAAACGTCTTTCCAAACGATAGTTTGTTAAAATGAAAAAAAGCAGACGACAAATGTCGTCTGAAATTTGGCGCCGAAAGAGTTAATCGTTTTGTCGGTTAAGCCTTCTGATTGGCGACTTTCGTGACAAATGTCAGCAAGTTTATATTTTCTTATCAAGTTCAAAATATTGATCAAATGGAAATTAAGTCCCACCCACATTACCATTAACATATTAGCCGCATCGTGGGAAAAGAACCGTTACAGCAAAGGCGAACAGCAAAGGTTCAGGCGAGACTGCGCATGCGCGCAGACTCGCCAGAACATATGCTGTTCGCTCACGTAAGCGGCAGGGCAAGGGGACGCTTAAGCAAAAATAACAGGCATATGGCCCTGCTAAAGAGTCAGACAAGCGCGAGAAAAAGTCGATTCGACGGAGAGTCCAAAGAGCATATTTCTCGAGACATAGCTCAGTTGTATCCAGTACAGATATGTCTCGCTAAATATGGCATCGCATGTAAAATTAAGAAAAAAATGTTAGGGAGTGAAACGGAATTAAGAATACTGTCATTTCCTGAAATCCGCCTATCACGTGCTTGTTATTCATAACGTTTACATACCAATTTAAAAATGATTTCTTTTTAACCAAGGTGCTAATTAAGCATTCAAACACATTTTTGTTTTATTTCTCCAGAAAAAAAATATGCCCACTAAAAGTCTGATCATACAAGGGTGAGTCAGTGAGTCCGCCCGAATATGTTTAGAAGAGTCTCAATAAAACTGAGACTCCCATTTTCTAGTCTGTTGTGCGTTCTTTGTTTCCAAAGGCAATCTTTTTTACGCTTATTTTACTACACAGCAGCTGGTGTTAGTGCCGTGTGGCGGCCGTAGAACGTCTCCCCGTACTTTACCATAGTGCCGATTATATTTCATTTTCTTTTGGGATCATTGGACCCATTGTGGTATCTTTGAAAATGGAGTTCTGCTCATGTATACTTGAGAGGGCGTAAGAAGTGTTGCAAACTTCATTACTGCTTATGAAAAGTCAATAAAACCAAGACTCCCATTTTCTAGTCTGTAGTACGGTCTTTGTTTCCAAAGGCAATCTGTTTCACGTTTATTTGGATTCTTTGCTACTCTCAAAGTGCTCAAAGTGCGGATGCGCAGGCTGTTCTTAGTCTTCGCTAAGCGATTATGCAATCTTGTAGGGAATGAAGTACCCAGCAGGTTTAAATTTATATTACTGACCGGCGCGGGAATCGCGCCGGTCTCTTAGTATAGCTATGGATTTTATATATGGTAGACTATTCGATTAGCTCACTAAGGACTTTTTATATTTGCCGGGATCATCGGTTTGTGTCGATCCCAGCAAATATATAAAATCTTATAAAAAAAAACACACAAAAAAACTGTGTTATAAACAGATAAATGTCTATTTTATTTCCATTTCAGTCAAGAAGTTGAATAAAGCTTAATAAAAGCAAACATTAAAGAATCACATTGTTTTTCTTTTTTACCTGTTACAATGAAAATTTATTAGACTTTAGTATATCCTTGCCCCATGTCTCCATGTAAACATGAACAAAATATACGCCGGTACTTGGACGTTTACGTCTAAATATTTTGTCTTGTACTCGTTGATACCCTTAAATAAGTTGATTCTCACACTGGAATGAATTTCATCGACATATTGAAAATATAACGTCCGGTGAATGTCCGGTGACCTGTTACGTCTAGTTACAATTTTCTATTTAACGGAATACAGCTGGGAACCAGACGCGTCAGGTCACCGGACAAGGTTATATTTTTTTTTTCCTATAGCAGTCTTGATTGGTTTGGCTACATGTACTACACTATAAATCCGATGCTACATGAAAATATATAATTGGTTATTCCTAACAGGAAACCCTATATGATGCCACTTCCGGTCCGAGAGCAAAAGCGGAAGCTGCGTAACTGCCAACTCGTTTTTATATTTATTTATTTCCTCTTTCTGACAATAACTGTAGGCGTGTTCATGTGTGCACGTGTTTGTGTTTCATCACCTTAATTTCCTTGTGATTTCTAAAGTGCCCCGTTTCCTTTTTATGCTATATAAACCAGTAAAACGGGAGATTTACCTTAATTCTGAATAAATGGAGCATTTCTTTAAAATGTTGTGTTCAAAACCTTAGAAATTTAGAAAAAACTTAGTTGTTCATTCAACCTCACTAAAAGTCTTATTTTCCGTTAAAAAGAAAAAGAAATTTTCCCAAATTTTTATTCGACGTTTCAGCCAACAATGTTTTGAAGCGCAAGCCCTACAAACACACAACCAACGCAAACATTGTCCCGATATCCGGCCGATCCGCTCTGACTTCTGAGCGACAAGGGAAAACAGCTATTTTAGTTATTTTAAGGGAACCGGACACACTATATAGATTTTCCACCATTCCCGCCAAGGAAGACAACTTTTGTGACCTTTTTTTTCTTTTTTTTTTTTTTTTTTTTTTTTTTTTTTTTGCTTTCCTGCACAACAAGCCTTTTCTTCAAATGGGACTACTCTAAAAGGAAAGAATATGCTGCCACAGAGAGCGAATTCTTTCCTTTCAGAGAGGAACCCTTTTCAGAAAGGAGGCAAAACGACTTTAACAAAGTTACCCTCCCCCCCCCCCCCCCCCCCCCCCACATACACACACCCCACATACACACACCTCTCCCGCTTTCCCCTTGAAGAGGTATCATTCTCCCTTAATTTCTGAGTGACAAGCAAATAGCTGTTCGTAACTTTGAACCCCGAACCTGTACAAAGCATCCTGAGGTTGAACCCTGGACATACCCAGGTCCTTACATATGTATTTTTCCTACTTGTTGTTGAAATGTCTTCTAAAGAGCAAACTATTGTAACAACCCCTCTGAATGTTCATTTCAGTAACAATAAATATAAGCCTTTGTCTTTTTATTTCATTTTATATTTTAACAACTATAGCATAACTATATAAAAGGGCATCAATGAACATACTTGGGCAAGTCTAGCTGAACACAAAGTGATCGCCTGCTATCCCAACCCACTGTGCTGCACCGAAGCTGACGATATATACAGAATCCTATCGACGTGATATCCTCACATAATAATTACGTTCACGGAGGATACTGAGTATTTTAATTAAACGAACCATGTATCCGTAGGGTGTATCATTTTCCGACAAATATTGAATTTTCCTCATCAAATCTAACCCAAAGCTACATTTTCGATAAGTAGATCTTTTTTCCCATCACATGACAGTAGAAGTGTCATATCAAACACTGCTTTATACACATGCCGACGGCTTCGCGACTTGACGACTATACTCAGGAACTCGTCATCCATGAGGGAAACATCATCCATATCTCATATGCGAACAACGGACATCCAGGAAAGGCTGCGCGCCTGTATCGTTTGGTCTGTTCCTTGCTGTTCGTCTTCCAAATAGTTGGTATCTTTTTGCACGTAACTAGTATATACAAGAACTGGGAAATTGATCGGGCTCAATGCTGCCCGTGTATTTATTTGAAAGCAATCTTTGGATGTGTCATTGCTCTGGAAGCACTTTACGAAAGGTCGCGGACTGGTCTAATGCTATTGTCCAATTTTCCATAGACAGCTCAACGTTATAACAATCAAGTTTTAGCTTTCAAAAAAAAAGCTTGGTCTACGCTTGGGTTTCAACTAACTAAATATATATTGATATTATAATAAGTAAAGTTCCGCTATTAAGACCACTCGAAATCTCTGAGCTCGAAATTAAGACCAGCCCACCATTAAGACCAGCTTTTAACAGTCACAAATGTTTTCTTATTATAGTAAATGTCCTAAAATAGTACGCAAAAGTTTCTGACAAGTGGCATATGCAAACGGTGTTGACACAGATCAGACTTCTCCTTCAAGAGCAGTTTGATCAAGGTCTACACTGATTGCCATTCCACTAAGTATTTTACGAAGCAACTGCCTAAAAACAAAATTTAGGCCAAAAAAGTATGGAATAAAGTTTTCGAAATTTTAGGACATCTAACATATTCTATATTCAATATTAATTCCATCCCACTTACATGTATAAGATCACTTTTAGACAGTCTCAAAAGTGGTCTTAAAAGCTGAATTTTACTGTATAGATCAACAAATAGAGAAAATTTTGACCAGAAAGCGCAAATGCGCAGTTTTGATCTGGCTTCCGATGCCCGTATAGTCCAGTTTTCTCACACTGTGCGTCATGACTTTACTCTGATGTTATTAACCCATTTACATTAAGTGGACTCTTCTTTCACAACTCTTTGGACCGGTCTGTTACCAATAGCAGGGTGTCTGGTTAGTTTTTGTTATTACTCTTTCTTTTTATAGAAATTCTTGTATTTAATGCAAACAGTGTAGACCCTGATCAGACGCCGCGTTCCGCGGCATCTGAGAAATACGAACAAAAACTAACACTGCGATCCTCGCTGCAAGGCGTTCTTTATTACTGTAAGACACCCATACGCTACATTGTATAATATCACATACCCGATTTTGAGATGTCAAAAATGCTTGCCAAGGTCCATGAAAATCGGTATTCGACAAGTCCTTGGACTAAATCTTGTAAATATTAATGCACAAAATTTAAGTCAAATATCTTACAGGGTTCAGGACTTTTTTCATATTTTGACAATGATGGCATCGGCTTAGCCTCCGTCAGTGAATAATGGCATTTGTTAAACCTATCGGCTAGATCTTACAAATGTATCAGTGTCAACCTGTTGGGAAGTGATCAAAATATTTCTAATGGTTCAATGGTTATGTTTGTTTTGACTTACAGACCACCGCGAACAATTTTAACCTCGGCTTTGCCTCTTGCGGTCAAAAAAGGCATTTGACAATTCCTTGCCTATATTTTCACAGTATGAAAGCATAAAGAAAATTTAATCAAAGTATATACAATATGAATCAAGACATGGCCATTTGCATATTTTCACGTTTTTGGCGTCGGTTTAGCCTCGGTCATTGTAAAAAGGCATTTAATTTAAAACCATTTATTTTAAATGTATGGTCAAACAATAATATAATTTTCATTCATATTAATACAAGGATAAGAATGAAAGCGGAAGCTTATTTGAGCCGACTCTTGACAAAACCAAAACGGCATCTGCGCCCAGCTAAGATCAGCCTGGGCATCCGCCCAGTCTGAAAAGAGTCTTCGCTGTCCGCTTGAAGGAAGCTTGGATCCTTAGCTACCCTTTGAGCGCAAGCGAAAACTCTGATCAGACTGGGCGGATGCCTAGGCTTAGCTGAGTCTTCATTTGGCGCACATTGTTTTGTGGTGAGGTGAGTCAATTAGTTCTTGTCCTTAATACAATCAAACTGATACTTCTTGGAAAATTAAAGACAATAAAGCTGTTTGGCTGGTCGGCTCTCTATGGAAACCTTTACAAATGTCAATGAATTTGTTAACAGGTCTTCGAGGTATGAATAGAATAATGAATCAGAAGCGGTTTGCAGCCAGATAAAGTAATTCCGCCGTTCCCTGTAGTTTTTACTACTGACCCTTCTAAGGGGTGCTTCTTTTCGTGGGGTGTTCATGTGTGTGCAGTTGTGTATTAATTCCTGAGCATTGTGTGTGTGTGTGTGTGTGTGTGTGTGTGTGTGTGTGTGTGTGTGTGTATGCGTGTGTGCGTGCGTGCGTGTGTGTGTGTGTGTGTGTGTGTCCTGTCTGGCATTGTAATCACCCAGATGATGAAGAGAGAGCTGGTTGATTTGTATTTCTTTGTTTATTTTGTTACGCATTTACCATTCGTCATAGTTTGTTTACTCTCCATCATCGTCTCACTGGTAGGCTAGGTTTTTGAATTGTGATCCTCCTGGAAATTTTCTTCACTATTTCAGCGAAAATTGAGCGATTAAGCGATCCTTTTGAGATAATTGAGAGAATTCTAGTCAGAAATAATATTCAAATTACAAGTGCTAACATAAACAGCCGCGGGATAACAATATCTGGATTCTTCTCTATCTCACGACTTTTGGGTATTAGTCGGAAAATTAAGATCTGAAAGTAAGGGGAATAGATACCATTCCAGAGGAAGTAACTGTCAAACTCATTTTCACTACCTTTTGAACAGGGGTCTACTCTTAAATGAAAGAATTTGCTCCCTGTGGGAGCAAATTCTTTCTTTTTAAAGTAGACCCTTTTCAGAAGCGGTTTTGTGTTCAGTAAAGCAAACAGATATTCTCAAAAATTGTCTCCCTTGTATAAAATGGCGAAAATTCACCCGAATGCACACAGTTTCCTTAGATATTGCGTATTGAGTAGGTTTGTACGCTCAGACCACATAACAGATGATTCAGTGTTTTGCTTTTATATATAGCAGGAACATTGATTTATCTCTAAATATCTTAAGTATATGTACTTCATAAATTGTCTTATTAACTCTTAGCATGCTGGGTAAAAATTTCAGCAGATGACATTTTGAAATATATTTCTTAATTTTCCTGGAAAATATTCTTTGAATTTCATGCATTTTCTCCTGGTCATAGGATTTGACAATTCATGCGTTATTGTCCTCAGGAGATAATTTGCATGAAATATCAAAACGTATTTTCTGGGATCACAAAACATAGGGAAATTTACTTAATTTTTATCATGAAAATGTATGTTGTGAGTTCATGATAAAATTAGAAAATTTCCCTAAAATATCCCAAAATTTTTGTTTTCTTCAGCTATGAAAAGAATTTCCTAGGGACTCAAAAACGAGTTCGTCAGCCATGGTAAACGAGTCATCGGTGTTCGAGTTATTGACATTTTACTGTATTCATCACAAAAACATGCCTTTATAATTTTGACCCCCTTAAACCCCACTTTTATATAGTAAAACGCGGGTTTACAGGGGTATAAATTATTTATCTTATTTCTGCTAAAAAACACAGATTGTGGGTACTCGTTAGAACCGCCTCGCTGAGGCGGTTCTAACGAGTACCCACAATCTATGTTTTTAGCAGAAATATAAAAAATATCAGAGTTTTTTTTATCTGAAAAATTTCAGTTTTTAGAGGTGAAATTTTCCCTTATCATACGAGGGCTAAACCATAAGTAACCAGCCTATCCTAGTTCTGTGAGAGATCGACTTCTTCTTTTTCTATGTTATTACCCTAGAGCATGATGCATTTGGCCTAACGGTGATTCCAGTGCCATCATACCAGAATTGAAGAACTCGTGACCCTTTCCGTTAACCCACTCCTCAGCTACTGCCTTGACTTCTTCATGGGACCGGAAATGACGTTCACGATTATCTCTAAGCTAAGTACAGACAAACGCAATTGAAATCTACAAAAAGAACAGATAGCAAACAGAGTTGGCAGCCCTTTTCTCAAACAGACGGCACCTCTGTTACCCAAACTTAGCTAAACATATCTTTAACATACATATTTTTTTTAAAGAAAAACACTTGTAAGTGAAACATTACAGAACATTTAAACAAAAATGCCCACTAGATGCAATGTATGTCAAAGTATCCAGCTTTAGAAAACAAGCATTTTGGCGCAAATTTGATCAAAATGGTCTTAAATAAGAAATATATTGTATTTTATCTTTTATATAACCGTGAGCATGGGCGCCGCCATTTTGAATATTTAATTGAGCATTTAATTTTTTAAGACACAAATAGAAATTGCCTGTTGACAGAAATATTATGCTTATGTGAATTAGTTGATAGTTTATATGTAAATGAACATATTTACAGTTTAACAACAACAAAATATTGTTTCAGATTTGATTTATTCAACTTTTGCCTATTTAATTAGATGGTTATGACGTCACTAGCCCACAAGCATGGCAGCTTCCATGACAGCATTTTCTAGTATTTTAAAATCCAATAACTTTCTTATTTATCAACCGATTTTTAAAATGTTTTCACCGAACTGCTCAGCTTATCATGTTCTTTATTTTTAAACATGCTTATTATTTGATGTATTTTTTCCTTTAACACAAATTACCAGAATGTAAGTTACGCTTTGGAGCGGTCAGTAATAAATTACTGGGCGGGGAGTCGGAGCTTGTTCATTGCCTCGCTGAAGCAGAACTTCTTTAAAGCGTTCACCGTGACGTTTCTCGCGAATAAAGATTGTTAGCTGGTCAAGAAAGTTTGCATAGATATTGCACTCTCCTTTGGTTAAATGTCTAACGGAATTTCTTCTTCGACATCCCAAAATACAGTGGCCATCACCTTGCCAGCCGAGGACCGCGTCTTGAACTTCTTGGGTCTCAGAGAAGCAGGTCCTTCCCACTGACGATTTTGACCTTTGTTTTCTAGCTAACAGTAATGGACACAGGTCTCATCTACAGTTACAAGACGTAAAAGAAAATGATCTCCCTTCCATCTGAAATGCCTCAACATTCGAATTCCTAGGGGTTTTTTTACACATCGCTAAGGGATATGGGTTGTTAGCTTGCATACACATACTTGAATGGTCATATAAGGTTGTTTGAACACTATCCTTAATATCCTTGCTGTTTTTTTTTTTTTTTGTTTTTTTTTTTTGATTTTATCAATGTGCAAATTCCGATGAATCACTCACAAACTAAATATAACCCGTATGCTTTATTCAGCTTGTTAGTGCATCACGAAAACATACCTATATGATTTTGACCCCCTTAAACCCCACTTTTATATAGTAAAACTGGGGTTTACAGGGGTATACGTTATTTTTCTTATTTCTGCTAAAAACATAGATTGTGGATACTCGCTAGAATCGCCTCGGCGAGGCGATTCTAACGATTACACACAATCTATGTTTGGAGCAGAAATATGAAAACATAGCAGACTTTTTATCTGAAAACTTTTATGGATTCGCCGGAGTTTACACATCGATAAAAATTCACAAAAAATAATAGTTCATTCCCGATAATTCCAGCTTTTTTATCAGTGCTACAAATGTTGCCAGACATTGCAATCTTTTGAGACGGCGGAAGGGAAATAGATCCGACGGATAACTACTCTGAAATTTACTGATTTCCTTCAACTAGTCATAGATTAGACAAACTATAGAAAATACTCGCCAAATGCTTACAAAGTTTGTTAAGGAGACAAACTTTATAAGCTTGCGTGTATGCTTCCATTCTGATCCTTACTTTAGTCGCTTACAATGTTTGTTATGTAATGACAATTCTGAACAAATACAGTCGAACCTCAATGGCTCGAACATCTTTGGGACCATGGAAATTCGTTCGAGACATGGGTAGTTCGAGCCACTGAGGATTAATCATGACACCAGTTCAGGAAGCAAATCGCGATATTTTTGGTAAATCTTTTCTATTTTCTACACAATGATTGTATGTTGAGTGTAATTAGAATCGCCTCGATGAGGCGATTCTAATGAGTACACACAACATGCAATTCCATGATAAAGTAAGAAAATATTTGTTTTCTTAAGCTATTGGAAGAATTTTTAGGGACTGAAAAAAGAGTTCGAATCATCCACGGTAAACGAGCCATCCGTGTTCGAGCCATTGAGTTTATACTGTACGTTTATATCAAATAGTCAAATTGCTTGAAATATGTATAAAGCTGTAGAGTTGAAATTACAGACAACTCTCTTTGTAGCGACACTCGATACAACGACAAAGTTCGTTATAGTGATAATTTGATTGTAACGAATCCTTCTCTTAAGAGGTAACAATTAGTCACAAATTAATATTTTAAAAAACATATGTTTTGGATATTCGTTACAATCGCCTAAATGAGTCAAGATTATACAAGTCATAACTCAAAAGTCACCAGTCATAACTCAAAACTCATGTCATACGTCTTTAGTCGCAAGTCAAAACTGCCCTCCAAGGCTTCCATATAAAATAGAATCCGAAAATAAAACCATTTTTATGATATGTAATATTTAAAGTAATACACTCTCAGATTAAAATACAGGAAACATTTCCCTCACGTTTTGCAAATCTTATAAACAAACTCGAGCTGATGGACTCTCGGGAAATATTTCCTGAATTTTAAACTCAAAGAGCATTAACCTCTATATAATTCCAATTCGGTATTTTTTATGTTAAATACGCGTGTTAAATAACTTATTTTAGAAATCTACGCAAAGAAAACAACCCCAAGCTTCCTGCTCAGTGGATTTATGGACGTATAAAACTGATTTCATTACGAAAACACGCCTATTCAAATACATTGAATATTTTACAACCAAAAAAAGGAAAGTTTTCAGATAAAAATTCTGATATTTTTTTCATATATCTGCTTGGTGAGGCGGTTCTAACGAGTACCCACAATATATGTTTTTAGCAAAAAAAAAAAAAATGTTTACCCCTGTAAATCCCAGTTTTTCTATATAAAAGTGGGGTTTAAGGGTGTTAAAATTATATATATGTGTTTTCGTGATGTTAAATTTGCCCTGAACAAATCAAAATCAAATTGCGCTAAATTAGTTGAGTTTGAATTATACAGTAACGTGGGATTTGATACGCTTAGTAGATATCAGCCATTTTCTATAAGGGAGACAACTTTTGTGACTTCATTTCTGCGTTTCTGTACATCAGTCCCCTTCTGAAAAGGGGTCTACTCTAAAAGGAAAGAATTTGCTCCTCGGGAGCAAATTCTTTCCCTTTAGAGTAGACTCCTTTTCAGAAGGGAGGTCAATTAATTTTAACAGATTTATCTCCCCTGAAAATATATCAATTCCCCTTAAGTTAGGACTTTAAAGTAATCACTGATAATCTTTCTATACATCAGTATCTTAGAGGATGTAGCAATGTTATATTTGAAAAGTATCTGCAATCTACTGGTATCAGTGAGGATCTTCCAGAGTCTTTAAAAAGCTATTAAATATTAGAATTCTATCTGAACTAAGTATCTAGAATGCAACTAATCAGCAGAGAAATTTACAAGTAAATCCTGTATTACCGGAGATAATGATGTGTGTAAAATTGTGTATCTATAATACCAAAATAATTAAGGACTGCCACATACATACTATTTTATAGAATATGTTCCTTTGGCACTAGTATTTAGTATTCCCAGACAAAACCAGAAACGTCTGATTGAAAAGGAAATCGAGGCTTAAATGAATAAGTGTACAGTTCAGTAAGAAATCAAAGCACTAAGAGTGTTGATTGGGGAGGTTGCCTGAAATTCTATAGGCCTCTAGAGCCCCTTTTCGGAGGAAAAGGTCCTTTTTAGTGTTTTGCAGGGCCGTGGCTTGGGCTATACTTTTTACCCTACACTGACTGTAGCTTTGGTGTGCTTTAATGGAGTACTTATATTCGTCCGCCGATTTTGTACTCAATATGATTAAAACTTTTATTTTCAAAAGTTTGACGTTTTCTTTGATTTCGTTTATTTATCCGCTATTTATAAGCTTCATAGTGTATAAGGCTAAAATGTTTGGAAGAGAATTCCCAGCAGGCACATGATGTTTATACAACGTCGTCTCAACGTCGATGCAACGTCATGACGTTGCATCGACGTTGAGGCGACGTTGTAATAACGTCATGTGCCCGCTGGGTTAAGCCTTGTGTTTAAACAATGGGTTGTCGTCAGCTGTTGCTGTTGTGACTGGATGAATGAATTATATGAGTACTGAAGAGATTATTTGACAGGAGTTGCATTTCTCATTTAAAACTGTAACTCTCCAAATTATCTCCCTTGTGATTATTGATAAATGAATATTAATGACTTCGTTTATCGATGTCAGATAATGAATTCTGAGAAATCACCGAGCGATCTGATAGGCTTTTGCTACGGAATACGTCTTCAAACAGATTAAGCTAGAAAGTCATTGCCTCTAGAGAAATCCGAAAAATGGATTTAGTGGGTCCGTTTACTAAATAGGGGCCGCGCCTTGCGAGCACGTTCTTCGGGCATATGTGGACAGCGAAGGCGTAGATCAGCCTCTGCAGCCGCACTGTCTGATCAGGACTTTCACTGTCCGTTTACAGAATCATTGGATACTATAGAAGTGTACAAAGGGAGAGCCCGGATGAGACTTTGAGCATGTGCAGGATGATCTGAATCTGTGCATTTTGCGCAGGTTCGAAGGCAAGTTTTCGCTTGATGTGGTCCCTGTCAGAGGGTTTGTTTACACGATGTCTGAACAGTTTCTTCAACGGAAACTATTGGGAAATGTTACACTTATTTATTGGTTACGTAATCAGTGAATGGTTACAGAACGCTGCTGGGAAAACATTTCAGCCGACGACATTTAGAAATATTTTCCAGCAAACAGGTACTGTACATGTTATACAAATGAAATAAAAGTTTAAACCAAAACTACGTAATAAGATACCCAGGAAATGCCAATCACGAAACACAGCCCTCGCGAGACACCAAACTATGGAGAGCTAAGGAATAAATAATAATAAAACAAATGCAACATATGAAATGATCGACATACCAAGATCTGCAGTGGAGGAACCGCCTTGGCATTACGAAAACATGCCTATTTAAATATACTGAAAATTTTACCAGCACAATAATTAAAAAATTTAGATAAAAAATTGATATTTTTCATATTTCTGCACAAAACATAGATTGTGGGTACTCGTTAGAACCACCTCGACGAGGCGGTTCTAACGTGTACCTACAATCTATGTTTTAGCAGAAATAAGAAAAATAATGTATACCCCTGTAAACCCCCGTTTTACTATATAAAAGTGGGGTTTAAGGGGGTCAAAGTTATATAGGTATGTTATCGTGATGGAACGGTCAGTAGGAAAACTTAATTATTGCATTAATGGATCATTATGAATATATATCTCCTCAGCCTCGACCAGTGTTAGTGCTAAGTACTTTTTATATAACTGCAGACGACATTTGAATTTTTCTTCTTTCATTTTTCTTTTTTTTTTTTAATCTATTTTCAGAGAAAAGATTCGATAGTTGACGTGAATATCCTGTGAAAATTAATTTGAAAACCAAAATAGAATGTCGTCTGATACAATTTTGCTGAACTTTTCAAAGATTACAAAGCATATTTCCGTGGGATTTTTGAATCGATTGTTTAAAATCGAGCCACAGCATACAAACGCCAAAACAGCCTGATAATCAAACAGCACGTAAGACGAAATCCAGGTAACGGTTATTTATAGCCACGCTATTCTTGTCGCTGTGACGTCAGAATGCTGTTGACAGGCAGTAAAACCTGGACTGTGACATTTGGGACAAGGGTTTGCACTCTTTGCTTAAATTACAGGAAATTATGGGTTAAATGAAACAGTCTTAAGTCCCCGTTCAGGACCATTTTCCCAGCCTACACTCAGAGACAATCGAACCACTAGTGCTGTCAGTGCTTTGATCAATTTAGGTGCTATACTCTTTCAGCCATGACGATTTGAAACTCTCCTCTGCGTTCAATGCGCCCAGTGAAGATTCATCAGGCTACGCGAATGCGCAGACTGATCTGAATCTTCGCTGGGCGCATTTAACGCATAGCATGCTGGGTAAAAACGACGACATTTGAAAACATTTTTTTCATTATTATTATTCCTAGAAAATAGGTTTTGACATTTCATGCAATTTGTCTCCTAAGAAGACACATCGTCTCCTAAGGAGACAATTTGTATGAAATGTCATAACCTATTTCCTGAAACAAAATGAGAAAAATATCAAGCGTTTGTCTGAATTAGCCCAGAGATTGATAAATGTTAATATTGCATCATGAAAATCATTGGAGTAAACGTCTGTCTACCACTTCTGTAGCTAATGATATTGTCGTCTGTTCCGACATGAGCCAGCACGTGAGAAAAGTGTACTTACATTACGAAAACACGCTTATTCAAATATATAGAAAATTTCACCTCCAAAAAACCCGAAAGTTTTCAGATAAAAAACTCTGATATTTTTCATATTTCTGCTCAAAACGTAGATTGTGGGTACTCGTTAGAACCGCCTCCGCGAGGCGGTTCTAACGGGTACCCACAATCTATTTTTAAGCAGAAATAAGAAAAATAATGTATTCCCCTCTAAACCCAGTTTTACTATATAAAGGTGGGGTTTAAGGGGGTCAGTATAATATAGGCATGTTCCCGTGATGTCACTTGGGCGACCAACATAGGCGCTGATGCCAGAGCCTTTGCTGTTCGCAGACATGTAGTACAGACCTTGAGGAAGCTTCAGGCAAAAATGCACACCTGTCGCCCAAAAAGGGGACTGTGCATGCTAAAAACATGCTTTTATAATTTTGATACCTTTATACCCTTTTTTATATAGTAAAACTGGGGTTTACAGGGGTATACATTATTTTTCTTATTTCTGCTCAAAAGTATAGATTGTGTGTACTCGTTAGAATCACCTCGACGAGGCGGTTCTAACAAGTACCCACAATCTATGTTTTGAGCAGAAATATGAAAAATATCAGAATTTTTTATCTGAAAATTTTCATTTTTGGTTGTAAAATGTTCAGTGTATTTGAATAGCCATGTTTTCGTAATGAAGAACCACAAGCCAGAAAATCAAAAAGTCCTTTTTACGTATGCCGGTTCAAATGTGTTTTGTTTCTTTGTTTCGTTACAATTTAGCGCGTCAAATCACGCCGTATTTGTCCTTGATATTCAGATATCATCATTCCTTACCATACTTGTTCTTAACATTGAATAAATCTGTTTCACCGTCTCTCGATGGGTCTAAAACCTACTGGATATGTGGCAAAGTACAGACTGATCGGACGCCGCAGAATGCCGTGTCTGATCTAGGTATACACTGTTTGCAAGAATCTGTTTCATTACGAAAACACGCCTATTCAAATATATTGAAAATTTATCGTAGAAATGTCAAAACATAGATCGTCGAGGCGGTTCTAACGAGTACCCACAATCGATGTTTTTGAGTAGAAATAACAAAAATAATGTATACCCCTGTAAACCTCAGTTTTACTATATAAAAGTGGGGTTTAAGGGGGTCAAAATTATATAGGTAGGTTTTCGTGATGGTCCAAATACTTAGAGTAGATATAGCAGTTTAGTTCAGCTTCCTACAAAGATGGGTCCCAAGACACAATTTAAAAAATGCAAAACTGTTCGCCTAGACTTTTTGTCTATCGGTATTTCTAAACCCTGCGATCAAATAGTAGCAGGCAACATTTTAAATATTTGTCGTATTTTTTTCCAGAAGAAAAAGATTGGCGTTTCGTGCGAATTTTCAATCCCGGAGACAATTCGCATGAAATGCCAAAACTTATTTTCTGGGAAAGAAATAAGAAAAATATCATCAGGTCGTCGTCTGCTGATATTGTCCAAAAAGTGCTGCAGGTAAAGCGGGTCCTTACAGCAGACAAGTATTAGCTTTCACAAAAAGCTTGGTCTACGTTTAGCACACAATATGTGCTAAGCGTACACCAAATTTTCTTTGTTTGTGAAAGCAGATGCTTGGTTATACGTGGAAAATAGCATTGGACCTATCAAAGCCAAAGATTAGCCTAGGTGTCACCCATCGGCCCAGGCATGGGCTGCTAGAGAATATCAGGATATTGTAGGCATGGCCTGCTGGAGGATATCAGGATATCATACCTATATAATTTTGACCCCCTTAAACCCCACTTTTATATAGTAAAACTGGGGTTTACCGGGGTATACATTATTTTTCTTATTTCTGCTCAGAAACATAGATTGTGGGTACTCGTTAGAACCGCCTCGTCGAGGCAGTTCTTACGAGTACCCACAATCTATATTTTGGGCAGAAATATGAAAAAAATATCACAGTTTTTTATCTGAAAATTTTAAAATTTTTGGAGGAGAAATTTTCTATATATTTGAATAGGCGTGTTTTCGTAATGAGTGGACTCCAAAGTGAACACCATAATCGGACTGTGCAGATTCACATCAGCGCAGCCTGATATTAATTTTCACTTTCCGCTTGAAGCAGCATTAGATATCAGGCTATGCAAAAAGCGCCCAGCGATTACTCAGTTCAAACTGCGCAGATGCGAATTTCGCCGTCTGATCAATGACGTACTCAATTTGTACTATCTTTAAATTTACAAAGACCAATTTTGACTGCGCTTGTAGTCAGACATAAGGCCAAAGACAGCTTTGTTTCGATTGTTTACAATCGACCCAAAGTATACATACACCAAAATTTCGCCGGCCTCTGTGGCTCATTCGGATGCACGTCCGACTGGTGATCATGAGGTCGGGGGTTCAATGCCCGCCGGGTCCGGCAACATTCTATATATATTTTTTTCTACGGTCATTTTCTCCCTCCCACTGATTCAAGAAGGGCAGTTCTCACTTTCTGGGAAAAGGATGTTCACAAATACTGATTAACCGCTTACAGGAATGAGCCTGTCCAGGAAAAGTGTGGTTAGGTAAACTTACCGGCTCGATCTGACCCTAATCCGTTGACTGGGCGGTAAAACGTCAAATCAATCAGTCAACAACACCAAACTCTCCTTAGAGTTTTTGTCCACGTGATTAGCATTGACCAATGAAATCAAACCGCGCGCTAGATGGACCAATCAATTGTTCACGATATGACACTCACAACTCTATTCCCCAACTGAACGTTTTTCAAAACATTTTTGTGCCGCTGTGACGCCAGATTGTTGTGTAAACAGGGTTATCTATAAAAATTAGACTATGTTAAGTGCTGGGACATTGGCAAATAGTGCAGACCCGGATCAGATGGACCGCAGTGTCTGATCAGGATATGCACTGTTAATATTACAGGAAGTGAATAGTAAAATGACACAATCTTAACCCTTATCCTGCTGAACCCGGGTATATCCTGTCTTTGCAAACAGTGTAGATCCAGATCAGTTGGCTTCTGAAGAAGCCAACTGATCTGGATCTGCACTGTTTGACATTAAGTATGTGAATTTATAGCAACAATCTGGATCAAGTAATCTGACTGGCTGTAAATTGGAAGTGGGCGTGGTATCTTAATTTATTCAGCAGGACAATGGTTAAATCCCCACTTTGGGCGTTTTTCCTAGCCTTCACTCGGAGACAATATTCCCACCAGTGCTGTCAGTGCTTTAGTTCTATGATGCGGCTCCGAAGTTGTTAATGTCGCTGCCCGATGTCTTTTCGTTGTACAGTTATCTCATTTTCGCTTCATGTAGCAGGGAGAATCCGATCATTGTGATTAATGGAAATCCCTAGACCGATCACATTCTGGCGAATAAGGACACAAAACATCAAAGCACTGAGAGTGCTGATGGGAGGGTTGCCTGAAATTTTATAGGCTTCAAGAGCTGGTTGGGAATTACACTGAAATTAAAGTCCTTTCAGATACTCGATAGACCCTTCTCGGTCCGTTTCGGTGGAAAAGTTCCTTTTTAGTGTTTAGCAGGATCGCTAGGGTTACACTTTTTACCAAACGCTGTAAATTTCGCCTGTTTTACTGGAGTATTCATATTCGTTACATGTATTTCTTCAAAAATTTGAAGTTTTCTTCGGTTTTGTTTATTCATTCGCTGTTTATAAGTATCAGAGTGTATGGGACATATACAGTCGACTCTCGTTATCTCGAATTCCAAGGGACTCACTGAAACACTTCGAGATATCCGTACTTCGACATATCAGGGTTGAGAGAGTGAGGAAAACAATAAATTGAACAACACATTTAACAAATGAATATGTAATTTGACTCCTGATGTTAGAAATATATATATAAAATAATGTGGAAAAGAGGAGAAATTGCTCCTTAGGAGCAATTTCTCCTCTTTTCCATATTATTTTGTTATCTGTTGTCGTAGTTTCATGTTAAAACAGGGACCAGATTTTCACTTCGAGATAAGCGCTATTTCGAAATAAGCGAGTTCGAGATAATGAGGTTCGACTGTATGTTAGAATGTAGAATATAGGGTTATCAGCGTTAGCATGGAACTTTTTGTTAAATAGCAATTAGGTTGGTAGTAACAGGAAAACGGATTGTCGAACTGTGGTATGTTAAAGCTGGTGGCGGTTCGGCAACCGCCTTCAAAAACTGCAAATATGTGTACCTGGGAGAATTCAATCCTATTCAAATGAAAGCCCTGAAGGGACTGCAGTTATTTGGTACGACTGCAAATACTGGCAATGTTGATATAATTGACGGAGAACAATAGATTGAAATACACTAGAGACAGCAGTCTAGTTTCGTAAACACTTACAATCCATTCGTGGCCTTTGTTTTGTATGTTGAGAAAAAAAAAAAAAAAAAGCTGTGTTTCTTTCTTTCTTTTTTTTTTTTTTTTTTTTTTGATAATTTTAAACCTCGCGAAGATGCCCATACAATACAGTCAAACCCATTACGAAAACATGCCTATTTAGTTTTGACCCCCTTAAACCCCACTTATATATAGTAAAACTGGGGTTTACAGGAGTATACACTATTTTTCTTATTTCTGCTCAAAATCATAGATTGTGGGTACTCGTTAGAACAGCCTCACCGAGGCGGTTTCTAACGAGTACTCACAATCTATGTTTTGAGCAGAAATATGAAAAATATCAGAGTTTTTATTTGAAAATTTTCAGTTTTTGGACGTGAAATTTTCTATATATTTGAATAGGCGTGTTTTCGTAATGTCTGCTAACAAACGCCTAAGGGAATGCCAAAAAGTGGTTGCTTGCTTAATACAGGTAAAATAACACTTATTTGTCCTTTTGTGGGGCCTGAGAAACTGGCCTTTAAAGACAGGTGATTGCTTAATACAAGTTGCCTTTAAGGCAGGCTTAACTGAATTTAGTAATGCCAAAAGATGACTGTCTGGGTCATTCAAAAGCATAACTTGTATTTTCCCGAAAGAGGGTCATCGGCTATTTTTAGCATAGACCGCATCGATTTGTGACGTAGCATTTTTCGGATAGCGTACAAACGCTCTAGATGAACAAAATCATACGCGAGCACGTCTACGCCCAATATATAATTACAAAAAACAGTTCGTCTATAGTCTGTACACTTTTTCTGTTAGTTTCTTGCTTCAAAGTATCGTTTACACAATTAATGTTTATCTGAACATTTAGCTTTCAACATTTAATTCATTACAATTTAAATACAACAAAAATGAAGCAGGCGGAAGAAGAAAAAAACTGTTAAGGTTTGCAGTTTAACGAGTGAACTACTTTTTGGCTTATCTTCAAAAACGGGTCGTACTATTGTTCGTACCGAACAACAATCAAAGTACTGACAACACTGGTGGGTCGATAGTCTCTGAGTGTAGGCTGAGAAAATGGTCCTGAATGGGGACATAAAATTGTTTCATTTAACCCTTATCTGCCTGTAATTTATGCAAACAGTGCAGACCCTGATCAGACGCCGCGTTCTGAGGCGTCTGATCTTGGTCTGCACTGTTTGCCAATGTCCCAGTCCAGGTTTTACAAATAACCCTCTATCAACAGCACTCTGACGTTACAGCGACAAAAACAGAGCGGCTCCAAATAGCCGTTTCATGTCACAAAAACACGCCTATATAGTTTTCACCCCCTTAAACCCCACTTTTATCCAGTAAAACCGGGGTTTACAGGGGTATACATTATTTTTATTACTTTTGCTCAAAAACATAGATTGTGGGTACTCGTTAGAACCGCCTCACCGAGGCGGTTCTAACGAGTACCAACAATCTATGTTTTGAGCACAAATATGAAAAATATCAGAATTTTTATCTGAAAATTTTCAATTTTATGGTGGCAAAATTTTTAGTATATTTGAATAGGCGTGTTTTCGTAATGCATGCGCGGTTTGATTACATTGGTCAATGATAATCACGTGGAAACTACCTTGTAAACAATCGACCCAAAAATCGTGTATTGCTATAACCCGAGGTGTGTCGCATTTGGACTAAGTATTTGGACAGAGCTCCCTGAGCAAATAGTGCAGACCCAGAACGCGGCGTCTGATCAGTGTCTACACTGCTACTCATCGATGCATCAAGAGGCAGTGAAATGGACTTATAATGTAAACGAAAGCTATTGATTCGGCCTAATTTGCCGCAAACAACTAGTCTGGCTAAAAAAAAAACATCACTAATTTCATGTTCGTGTATTGTTCATTGCTCTCAAGGGTCATTCCTTTTAGAATTTTCGTTCAAATTATAGGATAAGTGTTCAGCATAAACACTTTTCATTATATACAGTGGTTAAAAGGAGAGCCGAAATTTCTGTGAGAAAACTACATTCAAATTATTGAAAAATATTACGTATATCCTGAGAAAATCCGTGCAATAAAAATGCATGTGATAAGCCGTCTCAGTATGTTCTTCGTAAGGTACATTTTCTCAAGTTGCAGCTTATGCGTTAAATGCACAAACGCGCTTTCTTGCATCTTCTGTCCAGTATTTTCACACTCTACCCACCCCCTTCTACCAGAGGCAAAGAGGTGAGATTGTTTAACAGTACACTGATCATTCATTTATGTTAGCTGTGACTTTTTTTTCAAATGACGAACAGCGAAGGTGCAGATCAGCCCGCGCTGGTCGCATAAGCGCCTGGAAATGTTTTTGAGTACCGCAGAGTCTTGAATTATTTTGATTTGAAAACAGCATTAACCCACTTATGTCTTTACCTCTTTCCAGTGCCATCAGTCTTGGCTTTTGCAAGTGGAAACATTTGTGCTATGTCATATTAGAAGGCGTACATGCGAACTGCGGGAGCATTCATCCGACGCCGCAACAATGCAGTTTGGTTGTGCCTTTCAATGTTCTATAAGCATAACTACTGTAAAATCAAACGGCGACCAGCGAATGTCAAGATTAGCATGCGCGGACGCGATCTTGACCTTCGCTGATCTCATAAGCGCTTTGAGCCGTTTTCGCGTGCCGCGTAGCATTGAACTATAAACGTCATACTCCCTGTTGTGTCAATTACATTTCCAGAAACGTTAATTAGCCGTTGAACGCGAACTGTCCCGAAAGCATTTGCAATTACTGAAAGCCAAGATCATTATGCGTGTCCATGTCTTCTCTATTTACATTCAGAAACTTTATTCTTGCGAGTTAACGCCGACAAAACGCGGCCAGAATGCGCAAACGCAAAGAATTAATGCTTCCTATGCTGCAACCCGTTAGCGTCTTTCTTGCGTGTATCTATTTCAGACACCCTTAGAAAGACGTGTCAAGCGAAAACATGCCTTCGAACATGCGCAAAATACGCAAATTCAGATCATCCTGCGCATGCGCAAAGTACAATCCGCACCTTTGCTCTCCATTCAGACATATTGTAGTGTCCAATGATTCTGTAAGCGTACAGTGAAGGCCCTGATGAGACTGTGTGGAAGTGCAGGCTGATCTGGGCCTTCACTTTCTGCATATGCCTGTAAAATGCGTTTTCGCTTGGCATGACCCAAGTAACCATGGGAAATGTATAAACACCTCAGGTTAAATGCAAAGTTTGGGGAAAAGATAAAAATTCTTGGCGAGACGAAGCCATAGGAATAATTACCGGCATCGAAATTTATGCAGACGCTAATAAACGGGAACAAGTCATTAGTTTTACCGAGTCTTCGCTGCATTCTACTAATATTTAAGGTGATAGATAGATAAAAAATACAATTCATAGATTTTTCCCCATTTTGTACAAGGGAGAGGTAACTCTTTATAACTTCCGCTTTGCTTTCCCGCACACCAAGTCCCTTTTGAAAAGCTTCTACTCGGAAAGGAAAGGATTGGCTCCCAACAGGAGCAAATTCTTTCCTTTTAGACTAGACCCCTATTCTAAAGGGAGTCAAAACAATATTGACATAGTTGTCTCCCTTGAAAGTGTATCGTTTCCTATTAAGCGTTGAACCAGAGTAAATTTTGGCATATTGCGGGACGCGTAGATTGGCTCCATTTGTTTTGCACTTAGCTTTTTATGTCATTCTTTTTATATACTAGGGACAGAGAGTATTTAAGAAAAAGTTCAATGGCATCAGGAATGTTTATACGCTTAGAGGATCAGTATAGGGACTATGCATCGCGAGCACTAAATAATGCACGACACCTTCTGAGCATGCTAGCGATTTTGCGGTTTCAAAACAGCTTTGAATTTTCACATATTATGAGAAGTCAAGGTTTCCTTTAGTTCCTGTAGTCATATTTGTCTTTTTAATCCCAATTCATTGTTGTATCTTTTTTTTTAACTAGGTTACGTAACTAATTAGAATATTTAAAGCTACAGTAGACTGTACACCTTTAAACAGATAAACATATATGAGCCAGCGCACGACAAAACCTACAATAAGACGTGTGCCACCAGCGAAGACCCAGATCAGCCTGCGCATTCGCGCAGTCTGATCAGAGTCTTAGCAGATCGCATGTGCCTTTTACAGCCTGCGGGCTATCCAAAGAGTGATAAATGAGAACCCTTGTCATACTGGATGGCTGTACAGGCTGAACTAAGTCTTTCCTGGTCACAGAGGTCTTATTGTAGTTTTTTTTTGCGTACGCTTGCTCAATAAAAGAAGGGATAGATAAGAATAACAGAAGGCACTTAACCCGGGGAACACTGTTAGAAAGATCATATCTGACAACAAATGACTGGTATTTTTCTTTTCTTTTTTTTTTTTCTTTTCCTAGAAAATACGGAAGCGTCCGGGTGGCCGTGTGGTTAGTGCTGCCATCTTCGGATCACACGGATCATCCCTGGCTCGAATCCCGCTATAGGCGGATTCAGGTTATGACTGTACGGGCTTCATTGCACAGACCCTTTTACTACCCCCTTCCATGGTCTTCGTTACCCACCTTCCATGGTCTCAATATGTAAAAGGGACGTAAAACACCAAACCATGCATCATGTAGAAACTAGGACTTGGCACTGCATGCGAATTGTCTATTTAGACTAAAGAAGTACTGGTGCACCTTCACGGGAAATAACTCTGATATGAAATATTTATACTCTCATTTGTGATTGCACTTATAAGAATTGCATTCTCATTGGTGGCTATGCATATGGGAAAGTATTTGTTCACTCTGGGAGTGAATTCTTTTATTTTAGTGTAGATAGCAATTTTGAAAGGTTTCAAATACTACGGAACTAACTTCCTGTCTGTAAAAGTTGTTTCAGATGTATTCATTCCTCTTTATTTAATTAACGTAAATTTCCGTTATTAAGATCACTCAAAAATAAGACCACTCCGCTCTTACGGTCCCAAATGAGTTATCTTTGTTGTACATAGCTGTAGATAAAACGGATAATATTTTCTTATTTCTCCATCAAAAATATGCTGTTAGTACTCATTAGAAGCGCCTCAGCGGGGCGCTTCTTATGAGTACTAACAGCATTTTTGTGGAGAAATAAGAAAAATATCAGTACTTTTTGATTGAAAAAATCTGGAACTATATTTTATATTCAATATTAAGACCGCCCCGCTTATAAGACCACTTTTAGGCAATACCAAAGGTGTCTTAATGGAGAAATTCTACTGTATTTAGGGAAATATGGTACGATTCCGCATTTAACTCTTGTGTTGGTTCCCTCTTTCTCTTGGCGAATGCAAACGAGCAGGAGGACAGCATGTTACATAGTCTGTCTTCAGACTGTACATTACGAAAACATGCCTATTCAAAAAAAATAGAAAATTTTACCTCCAGAAACATAAAATTTTTCTGATAAAAAAATCTGATATTTCTCATATATCTGCTCAAAACATAGATTGTGGGTACTCGTTAGAACCGCCTCGGCGAGGCGGTTCTAACGAGTACCCACAATCTATGTTTTTGAGCAGAAATAAGAAAAATAATGCATACCCCTGTAAACCCCAGTTTTACTATATAAAAGTGGGGTTTAAGGGGGTCAAAATTACATAGGCGTGTTTTCGTGATGTCTTTTCTTGCAAGGTGTGCTATCCAGTGTAGTTTAATTTTTAATCAATTATATCCCTTAGTTAAAAAAAAATAGAGTAAAACAGTGAAAAGGGATTAAACAGACAAAAGGGGTACATGATAAAATAGAAAGATGGCATATAAAGACAAGTGCAGAAACGAATGAAGCCAGTCTAGATGGTACCATACAGTACAAAGATTTGTAGAATGCTGTCAAGTTGCCAACCACGGACAAATTCTTGTATCTGAACGTTCCCAGAAATAAGCTTGCGCGCTTATTTCTGGGAACGTTCAGATAATGGAACTAGCTGTTTGGGCAAATTTAGCATGCAATAAACTGATGACATTTTTTTCTGATTTTTTCCCGGAGAAAAGCTTTTGGCATTTCATGCAACTATCTCCTAAATAGGCTAGACAATTTGCATCGAATGTCAAAGTCTATTTTTCTGGTAAAATTTAGAAAAATAAATATTGCAGATGTCGTCTCTGATTGCTAAGCGTTTATTTTAATGTAGGCAGTACCGTATTAAGTATCAAAATTATGCTGAACCGAGTGCAAATTGCTTTTAAAGTCATCGTTACGCACGCAGCTGAATGCGCAGGCTGATCTGAGGTTTCGCGGGATACAAAGTTTGACTATTATTTTGTAATTTTTGCAGTCGTTTGCCGCGTTTGATCAGGAAAAATAGGATATATCACGAAAACATGCCTATATAATGTTGACCCCCCCCCCCCTTAAACCCCACTTTTATATAGTAAAACTGGGGTTAATAGGAGTATACATTATTTTTCTTATTTCTGCTCAAAAACGGGGTTTAATGGCGTCAAAATTATATAGGTATGTTTTTTCCTGGTGTGACAAAACCTACACTTAGACCTGTGTGACCAGTACAGATTCAGACAACCTGCACATTTACTCATCATAGCAATTGTTCTCGTTTATAATGCCCCCAACTTAAAGAAGTTGGAGTGCATATTGCTTTGGGCTTGTCCGTTCGCTCGTTCCTTCGTCCATCAGCCCGTTCGTCACGCTTTATTGTGCCAAACATAACTTTTCAACCATGCATGCTAGGTTTTTGAAATGTCATATATGCATTCCTCATGAAAAAAAAAGTTGACTCGTATTTTTTCTTATCGGGGTTATGCCCCTTACTTGAGTTCTAGAGTTATGTTCCTTTGCAAAAAAATGCGATGTAAGCAAGATATCTAAAATAAATATTTGAGCTATTACATTGAAACTTAATATGCTAATCGGGGATGATGAGTAGATGAACAGATTAACTAAAAATCCGAAGATTTTTTCTTGAGTTATGGACCTTTGAAAGTTCGGGCATTTTAACCTTGAAAGCAAGATATTTCAAAAACTGTTGTAGCTATTGCCTTGAAACTTAAGAGGATGATAACAATTGATAATTAGATGGCCTGATAAACTTTAAAAAAAAAAAAATATCCAAAAATGTTTTCCCGAGTTATGGTCCTTTCAAAATTTGGGAATTTCACTTTGTGAGCAATATATCTCGAAAACAATTCAAGCTATTGTCTAATTATTAACTTTTGAACAAAATCCGAAAAAGTTTTCTTGACTATTTGCCTTTTAAAAATTTGGGCAGCTTGACCTTGTAAGTAAAATATCTCTCTCTCACAAAAAAAATAATTATAATAATAATAATAAATAAATAAATAAATAAATAAATAAAAACATATTGCGCTATTGTCTTGAAACTTGAGAGGGTGATAGGGAATGATGAGTAGATGACCTGATTACCTTTTGAAAAACCTCCAAAAATGTATCTTGAATTATTGCCCTTTGAAAATTTGGGCATTTTAACTTTTTAAGCAAGATATCTCAAAAACAATTGGAGCTATTGTCTTAAAACTTGACAGGCTGATAGGGAATGATGAGTAGGTGACTTGATCAACTAATAAAAAGATTTAGGATTTTTTCTTGAGTTATGGCCCTTAAAAAATCTGGGCAATTTAACCTTGTAACCAAGATTTCTCGAAAACTGTTTAAGCTATTGCCTTAAAACTTGACACGCTGATAGGGGATGAGTAAATGACCTGATTAACTTCTGAAAAAAAATCCGAAAAACGTTCTTGAGTTATTGCCCTTTGAAAATTTGGGCATCTTAGCCTTGTAAGCAAGATATCTCAAAACTATTTGACCTAATTTCTTGAACCTTGACAGGCTGATAGGGAATTGTGAGTTAATGACCTTATCAACGTTTGAAAAGATTCTTGATTTTTTCTTGAGCTATAGTGACCCTTTAAACATTTGGGCATTTTAACCTTGTAAGCAAGACTTTTCGAAAACTGTTTAAGCAATTGCCTTGAAACTTGATCCGCTGATAGGGGATAATGAGAAGATAACCTGATTAAATTTTGAATTTTTTTAGTTTTGTCCCTTTGAAAATCTAAGATTTCTCAAACAATTGTTTAAGCTATTGCTTGGAAGCTTGACAGGCTGATAGGGAATGATGAGTAGATGACCTGATTAACTTTTGAAAACATTCTGAAAATAGCCTAAATAACTTTCAAGATATCTTGCGACCAAGATTTCGGAGGCCATAATTCCAGAAAAGACATTTTAACCTTGTGAGCAATGTATCTCAAAGCATATAAAAAAAAAAAGATTTCCTAAACAGGCGGGCATCGGCCGACAGGTTTACCTTTTGTTAACCTTTTTTCAACAACCTATCTATAATTGTGTTAGGTGTTTTTTTTTTTTTTTCATTACGAAAACACGCCTATTCGAATATATTGAAAATTTTACCACCAAAAAATGGCAATTTTTCAGATAAAAAAAATCTGATATTTTTTATATTTCTGCTCAAATCATAGATTGTGGGTACTCGTTAGAACCGCCTCGGCGAGGCGGTTCTAACGAATACCCACAATCTATGTTTTTGAGCAGAAATAACAAAAATAATGTCTACCCCTGTAAACCCCAGTTTTACTATATAAAAGTGGGGTTTAAGGGGGTCAAAATTATATAGGCATGTTTTCGTGATGATATCATTTATAGAGACAAGCATATGGTTGGGGCATAGTGTTTTACCAACACAATTTCTAGTTCTTTCAAATTTTGGATAGCCCAGAGGCTGTAGAAGGCACATCCGATCAGCGAAGACCTGGACCAGACTGCTCGGATGCGCAGGCTGTTCTGAGTCTTCGCTGATCGCACAAGTCTTTTTTGTAGGTTTTTGTCATGCACTGGCTCATTCTTAGGAATAAACATCATGAAAACATACCTATATAATTTTGACCCCCTTAAACCCAACTTTTATACAGTAAAACTGGGGTTTACAGGGGTATACTTTATTTTTCTTATTTCTGCTTAAAACATAGATTATGGGTACTCGTTAGAACCGCCTCGGCGAGGCGGTTCTAACGAGTACCCACAATCTATGTTTTGAGCAGAAATATGAAAAATATTAGAATATTTTATCTGAAAATTTTCATTTTTTTGTTGGTAAAATTTTCAGTATTTTTGAATAGACGTGTTTTCGTAATGAACAAGAAAGATCATAAAAGTTCGATTGCTAATTTGCACCTGAAGCAGAGCCAAGGATAATGCTTAACGTGCCAGGCAAATTGTAGCAGACGACATTTTATATTATTATTATTATTGTTGTTATTATTAGTATTGCGAGAATATTAGATTTGACATAATAATTACTATAATGTGAATGCCGAGCAAACATAGAAGCAGACGACATGTTGTTTTATTATTAATATTTTTTTCAGAAAATATAAGACTGTACATTTCATGTGAATCGTTCTACAAGCAGACGATTCACATGAAATGTCAATTCTTATATTTTCTGAAAAATAATATTAAAATATAAATGTCGACTGCTGCAGTTGCGATTGCCGGGCGCTCCGAGGATTACAACTTCTAGGCCACATAAACTTTGGCACTCTGCCTTGCCATTAACTCGGAAATGCACGTTGCGTCTTTGTTATTCTGAGGTTATTCATTTTCTTCAAACACATTGAATTTTGTCGACTTGCTTATTATTATAACACTATCCTGGGATCAACAGACGATACCGCTACAAGCAAAACACAGACAGAAGAAACGAATAAAGCCAAACACAGGCAGACGAATTGAATAGAAGAGTATTTCCTGACGAAAACGACAGGAAGATGCCTTGGCAAAACCTAGAGCTCAACGGGATATCTTTGAGGAGATTTCTGAGAGGAAATTAGAAAACAGTTCATGAATCCTAAGTAAAAGTACTGATATGTTTTTTTTTTTTTTTTTTTTTTTTTTTTGCAGTAAATAGGATGACAAAGTCACCTGATGCTCATCTCTTGAAAATAATTGTTATCGCATATGTGGGCAAAGAATGCCGGATCAGCCTGCGCATTCGCCCAAGCAATTCTGAAATTTCGTTGCCCGGCACCAGAATCATAATGTAAAATATGTTGACAAAAAAAAAAAGATCCTGATTAGAATTGCGCATGATGTCATGGAATAATCCGAGTCTCCTCTAATGTCATGTGGGCACTTTTCCCACACTGCGCTTATCGCATTCTATATATACTATTCGGGCTTCGTCATCATCGCAAAACCTGTTTTACAGAAACGTGAACTGGGCATGCGCTGACCCAGCAAGCCCACATGGTGGCAACAACATTGAAATGACGTGGTTGCGACAATATAGTATACATAGATTGTAAAGGTAACAGATACACGTGGTACGTATTTCGCCATTCTACGCCAAGAGAAATCTGAGAAACAGCTTTTGTAACTTAATATTAGTTCTAGTCTGGCACCACGCTATGAGTTATACATTTCTAATCTAACAAAGGTAAAATACTCCTCCTTGATTATTTTTCTACACATACATTACGAAAACATACCTATATAATTTTGACCCCCACTTTTATATTGTAAACCTGGGGTTTACAGGGGTATACATTCCTTTTCTTATTTCTGTTCAAAAACACAGATTGTGGGTACTCGTTAGAACCGCCTCACCGAGGCGGTTCTAACGAGTACCCACAATCTATGTTTTGAGCAGAAATATGAAAAATATCGGAGATTTTTATCTAAAAATTTTCAGTTTTTTGGAAGTAAAATTTGTTAATATATTTGAATAGGCGTGTTTTCGTACTGTCATCTCCCTTACCAGTCAGAAACTCACAGCCTTACTGATCAGCCAAATCAGAGAGAAGGGCATTCCAAAAGATTGGATTTTTGTAAAATATAAATAGTTTTTATGTTGATTTATGTATCAGTTAGACGGGAGCCAGTCTATGTTTGCTCATCTGCACGTCATTTCCCTATTGAAAAGGAGTACTCTGTAAGGATAGAATTTGCTCGCTCTGCTAGCAAATTCTTAACTTAGAGACTAGACCCCTTTTCAGAAGGGAACACGGTCAATTTCGACAGAGTTGTCTCCGCTAAAAGTGTATGAACTAAGCCAGTAACCCTTAAAGCGCCAAGCAAAATTCGTAGCAGACGACAATCTAAAATTTTCATTTTTTTTTTATTTTTTTTTTTTTTTTTTTTTATTTTTCAGAGAAAACAAGTCTTGATATTTCATGATTCACATGAAATGTCAAGACTTGTTTTCTTCTGAAAATAAAAAAAAAAAATGTCGTCTGCTTTAGTTGTGATTGGCGCTTTAAGGGTTAAAAGTAAACAGTTGGATATTCTGACTCAAACTTTCGTTCGTTTTCTAAAGTTGCTATTTCATCCGAATAAGGTTTAACGCTCAGCACTCTGGGTGAAAGTTTTAGCAGACGACATATGCAATATGTTTTGTTTTGTTTTTTCCAGAAAACGAGCTTTGACATTTTCTGCAATGGAGACAATTTGCATGAAATGTCAAATCTTGTTTTCTGGGAAAAATAAGAAAAAATATCATCGATTTGTCGTCTGCTGAATTAGCCCAGAGAGTGATACATGTAAAGGTTAATTCGGAGCATATTCTCAGCAAAATATCAAATAAATCAGAATTGCAGGCAATAATCTAAATTGAAGTCTGATAATCGGTATAGATCTTCCCAGAAAAAAGAAAATATGCACTGAATATAGGGTGACCTTAACCCTTAAAGCGCCAATCACAACAATTTTCGTCTGCTTAGTCTTCTGCCGGTTACTTTAAAAGTCATTGTTGCAAACAGTGTGGACCCAGATCGAGCAGTCTGATTTGGGTCCACACTGTTTGCCTATATGCAAAATTTAAGTTTGAAAAGTTTGCAAGAAGATGCAGCAGACGACATAAGCAGACGACATTTCCTGATGCAGATTTTCTTGGCGCTTTAAGGGTTAAACTGTCTTGAATAATGACCATGAGAACAGGTGTGTTCGGGATTAATGTAAACAGAAAAGATTCAGATCAGACAGCGGATATTGTCTGATCAGGAACTTTGCTATACTCTATCACAAAAACATGCCTATATAATTTAGACCCCCTTAACTCTTTCGGTGCCAAATTTCAGACGACATTTGTCGTCTGCTTTTCTTTTTTTTTAAAAAACTATCGCTTGAAAAGAAGTTTATACGTAAAGTTGAAAGACTGAATGTCAAACAGCATAGATCCAGATGAGACGGCTCATATGAGCCGTCTCATACGGATCTGTGCTGTTTGCAAAAGCCTATTATTATCGCCTGTGGCAGTGAAAAAGTCAAACCCCGGTTTTATATAGTAAAACTGGGGTTTACAGGGGGATACATTATTTTTCTTATTTTTGCTCAAAAACATAGATTGTGGGTACTCGTTAGAACCGCCTAGGCGAGGCGGTTCTAACGAGCACCCACAATCTATGCTTTGAGCCGAAATGTGAAAAATATCAGAAGTTTTAGTTGAAAACTGGTGGTGAAATTTTCAGTATATTTGAATAGACGTGTTTTCGTAATGTCGTTATGTTCTAAAGTTTACCCAATGATTCTATAAGCGGACGGTAATGGTCCTGACCACACTGAGCGTATGAGCAGGCTGATCTGGGCCTGCACTGTTTGCATAAATCCGAAGACACGTTTTCGCATGGAGCGGCCCAAATGCAAGTTTGGATAATTTGTCATCACGAAAACATGCCTATTCAAATATACTGAAACTTTTACTACCAAAAAATGAATTTTTTCAGATAAAATATTTTGATATTTTTCATAGTTCTGCTCCAAAACTTAGAATGTGGGTACTCGAAAACATGCCTATTCAAATATACTGAAACTTTTACCACCAAAAAATGATGAAATTTTTCAGATAAGATATTCTGATATGTTTCATATTTCTACTCAAAACATAGGTTGTGGGTACTCATTAGTACCACCTAGACGAAGCGGTTCTAACGAGTACCCACAATCTATGTTTTTGAGCAGAAATAAGAAAAAAATGTATACCACTGTAAACAAAAGTTTAAGGGGATCAAAATTATATAGGCATGTTTTCGTGATGTGTTTCGACAAGTTTCGCAATTTTGTTGTTGTTGTTATTCTTTTGTAGTAGAATGATCATTGATAAGAGTTGATTATTTGGTTTGGAGTTTAACGACCCAGTCAACACTATTAAGATCATGTCGAGGCGGTTAATTTAATTAATCTCATTTTTTCCTTGGCATGCTCAGTCCTCTAACCGGTTACATGTAACTAGAACTTGTGCACATTCTTTCGCTAGAAACTGACAACTGCCCTTGTTGAATCAGCAAAAGGGTGAGAATGGCCGTAGAAAACAGTTCATGGTCAATCGTCACGAAGAATGCTGTTGGACCCGTCGGGGATCGAATCCACGACCTCCTGATCACCAGTCGGACGTTGATCCGACTGAGCCCCTGAGGCCTGCATTGATTAGAGAAGGTAACACTTAAGTATACGGCATTCTACTTATTTGCATTGTTCAAATCTTTGAAGTGAATTATTTTCCAGTTGAGCAGTCCATGGAAAAGTACATTGTAGCATTTGACCAACCTATGACTTTCATAAAGTGCCTCCGGAGAAATATTTAACTCCATTACGAAAACACGCCTATTCAAATATATAGAACATTTCACCTACAAAAAAACTGAAAATTTTCAGATAAAAACTCAGATTTTGTTTTAATATTCCTGCTCAAAACATAGATTGTGGGTACTCGTTAGAACCGCCTCGGCGGTTCTAACGAGTACCCACAATCTATGTCTTTGAGCAGAAATAAGAAAAATAATGTATACCCCTGTAAACCCCAGTTTTAATATATAAAAGTGGGGTTTAAGGGGGTCATAATTATATAGGCATGTTTTCGTGATGCTAAGATTGGGCGTAGAGTATAAACGGATTCGCGCGTAATGCAATACTGATTTGTTCTGTTTCATCCCAGTTGGTGTCTGTTTGGGTGTCTGTGGGCATCCGTGTCTACTTCGTTGTTTTCTCTTAGGACTATGTAAATTACCTCATGGGTGGGTAAGTAATGAAATAAATATTTAATTAATTGTGAAATGTGGTTCATTCATTTTTTCCTCAATCCAATTCTTGCATGTCGAGGTACGGATATCTCGAAGTATTGCAGGGAGTCTCTTGGACTTCGAGATAACGAGAGTCGACTATATTTGCTCCCATCTTTTCTTCTTTTTGTGCCTCGGTAAAACTGTGCTTCCTGGGTATTTTCTCTTGTATTTCTGCGTACACTAAGAGCTTTCCAACTATGGCCGTTCCTGATTCATCTCGTTTCTAGTTTGTTATCCTACACTATTATACAGTCGAACTTCAATGGCTCGAACATCTTTGGGACCATGGAAATTTGTTCGAGACAGGGGTAGTTCGAGCCACTGAGGGTTAATCATGGCACCAGGTCAGGAAGCAAATAGCGATAATTTAGGAATTTTTTTCGATTTTCTACACAATAATTGTATGTTGAGTGAACTCATTAGAATCGCCTCGGTGAGGCGATTCTAATGAGTACACACAACATACAATTTCGTGATTAAATGAGAAAATTTCCCTAAATATTTATTTTCTTGAGCTGTTGGAAGAATTTCGAGGGGACTCAAAAACGAGTTCGAATTAGCCATGATAAACGAGCCATCGGTGTTCGAGCTATCGAGGTTTTACTGTATATACACGTGCATATAGACTGGCTCCAGTCTCCAGTGACTAAATATGCTTGTTTTTTTTTTTTTTTTTTTTTTTATAATCTGTTTAATAATCCACTAAATTAAAATCAAAGTAATATCATGACGATAAAGGCTGGTCACTAGTGACCAGCCTTTATAGTCATGATGTTATTTTGGTTTTAATTTAGTGGATTATCAAACAGGATTATGAGGAAAATATTTAGTCACTGGAGACTGGAGCCAGTCTAACGTACATATTGTTTAATGTATTACAGACCACACTCTGTACGTATGTGTCGGGTCCTTAAGGACTTCACAACTGGCGAGTTTCCCACAATGTGTCATACTTCTAAAATCAAATAATGATAATATTACTCGAGCTACGGAAACTGTGACTATAAATGTTGCCAAGATAAATGCCTGATTTTGTATCTCAAGCGAGAATAAACATACAGACTCCAGCCAGGCTCTATTTGCGGACATAAAACTATAATTGTGGCTTCTCAAATGTCGTCCGATTGGATTGTTAACAGGTGGGATATCAAGCAGAATAATATTATTTAGAACATCACCTATCACGCAATCTAAATTATTGCTGTTTTTATCTGTAACATCCCTTACTTCGGTTTAATATAAGAGCCTATCAGTCTCAGAGAACAAGAAAATTCAATAAGATCAGCACTATGTTGAGGTTCAGAGTGACTGCTACATTAGTGATTTACAACGTAGGCCTAATTAGACACCACGATCTGCGATGTTTTATTTTTCTAGAGAATCTATTAGATTCTTACTGATATTTTATTCAGATTGTTTGGAGACAATTGGAATGACATTTCAGTTTTGTTTTGTTTTTTGTTTCATTTCATTTTTTTTTTTTTTTTTTTTTTTTATTTATTTATTTGTGGAAAAGAGGACTTGTTAAGAAAAGCATTTTGTGATCTCCGGAATAATGTTCTCCAGTTCTCCATACATCACGAAAACATGCCTATATAATTTTGACCCCCTTAAACCCCACTTTTATATAGTAAAACTGGGGTTTACAGTGGTATACATTATTATTCTTATTTCTGCTCAAAAACATAGATTGTGGGTACTTGTATCCACAAAATACGTTTTATGGGGTAGTAAGAAATATCCCGAAATACGAAACCTTTTCAAACATTTTCCCTGATCTTTAGCCAGGCGGTTTAACGATAACAGACAGCCGGTCTGTATTTGACTTAATGCTATTAGACCGCTCACTGAAAAGGGGCGGAGCCGCTCCACCCGTTTTCAGTGAGCGGTGTAATAAGTACAAATTTCTGTTAAATCATTACCGAGTTTATACAAAGCTAGAAAAGATACGCTGTGATTAGGTGAAATCGGGGGGGATGGGCACTCAGAAATTATGAGAGAGTTTTATATATGCCAGCGCACAACAAGACCTATGATAAGAATTGTGCGACCGGCGAAGACTTAGATCAACCTGCGCATCCGCGCAGTCTGATCTGAGTCTTGGCTAATCGCATGTGCATTCGAGCTATCCAAAGATTGATGAAGATCAAACCCTTGCCATATTTTTACAGGCTGAGCGGAGTCTAAGCTGGTCACACAGGTCTCATTGTAGTTTTGTCGTGCGCTGGCTCATATGTGATGTCCAAATAGTGAACATTTGCGTGCCATAAGACAAATTTTTGTCTTGACCTGTCTTAAAGGAAAGGGATACCTTTTCAGGGGAGGCAACTCGGCCAAAAGTCATTTGTGAGTTTGTATATGAGATGTTTCCAAGGGTACCTTTTTTTTATTTTAACTGACATTACGACTGAAGGCCCTCTTCAGTAAAATGAAACTTGTGGTGAAATGCGTATGTTTGCAGCCAGACCACTTTAGCTGCAAGCATGTGAAATTCACATTAACCCATTGTAGTCTGGGCAACCCTAGAAGGGTAATTTGCAAACAGTGCAGACCCAGATCAGACGCCGCAGAATGCGGCGTCTGATCAGGGTCTCCACTGCTTGCAAATAGGTCAACCATTTTTCTCTAAGAATATCTAAATAACATAGCCTGACATGCCTAAAATCGAAATTAGACTCTTCCAATATATAGTGTGGGGGAGTTCATTCAGTCTACAATGGATTAAGTTAACACGCCTATGTCAACTGTACACTTCTTTGCCATCGCTCTATATAAGCTCGCTTTAGTGAATTTGTCGTGTTTAGTGGGTCCTGTCTGACATTGTAATTACATTGGAGAAGACAGAGTAGGGCCCAGTTATACAAAACTTAATGAAATTGATAGCTAACGTGACGTTAAAATTTCTATCTTGAAATATGGTAAATTCATTGATATTTTTGCTGAAAAATATGTGAGTAGCTTTTTGCAAAAGCTACTCACATTTTTGCAGCAAAATTATCAGTGTATTTCAAAATACCTAGCTACAACAGTTAACGAGTTTGTCATTAACGAGTTCGTTAAGCTAACGATGCTATGAACAACTGGACCCTGATTGCTTTGGTTTTCATAGTTTTGTTACCTACGTACTAACTATCATATTTTGTTTAGTTTTGTTTCATTGGTAAGTTATGTTCTAAGTTGTGGCACTTCCAGGATACCTCATTACAACTTTGGTTATAATTTGGCAATGTTTTGGAGTTCTGTGACCTTATGTAACAGCACGTTTGATGCAATCCACCATTTGCTTCGGAAAATATCGGGCACCCAAATAACTGTAACATGAACGCAATCCGAAACGGTATTTGGGCGGAAAACAATATGTACTCTGACGGTTGTCCCCTCTCCCTCACCCACACCTCTGATGGCGGGGACAATAAGAATTTGATGCGCTTTGGAACGAATTATTCCCTTTTAGAGTGGGCTCCTTTTCAGATACTGCTTTGCTTGTTAGAAAGCAACCAGGAAGTCACAAATGGTTTTACCTTTGCAAACAAAATAGAAATTTCCACCAAATGTATCCAGACCGCTTCGCTAATTGTATATATTACCGTTTAACCCAGTCATGTCTGGCGTCCCAAGAAAGGACACTGGCAAACAGTATAGACCCAGATCAGACGCCGCAGAACGTGGCGTCTGATCAAGGTCTACACTGTTTGCATTAAACACAGAAATTCCTATACGAACAGTAATGAATAAAAACTGACCTGATAACCCTACAACTGAAAATGGACGTGCCCTAAGAATTGAGGTAGAAGAATCCAACGGGCATAAATGGGTTAATTACTACACTTCAGCTTTAGAATTAACAATTTGCAAAACTGAAGTATTATAGAGATTCTGTGAAGCACACTTTCAGCTTTAAACGTTCAGAATTAACAGTTTGCAAAGCTGAAGGATTAGAGAGACACTGTAAATTACTGTAATGCAAAAACATGCAAGATAATTATTACACTGTGAAACATAATGAACAACATACTCATAGGTAGAAGCAAATATAATCGGCCCAGTTATTCAAAACGTTATTTACTTAACGGGTTTGTTCATTGAGTAAGACAAAATAAAAGTCGTTTTGTCGTCTTCGCTTAATTCGAACAAAATACAGTTGACTTCGCGTATCTCGAATATCCGCTTATCTCGAAGTGAAAATCTGGTCCCTTGTGGAAAAGAGGGGAATTTGATTTTAAGGAATAATTTCTCCTCTTTTCCACAATATTTTCAAAATATCTAAATTCAGGGGTCAATATCGAAGTATGGATATCTCGAAGTAGTTCAGAGAGTCCCTTAAACTTCGAAATAAAGAGAGTCGACTGTATTTGCCAATTCCTAAACGTTTTTTCCTGCTTTGATACCAGAATGGATCAAAATATCTGCGGTAGACAGGCTCTGAATATGAAAGTAGAAAATCATCGAATCTGAATCTGCCAACACCTCATAAGAGTATTATATGGAGTGCATGCGCGAATGAACGGAATCCAGCTTTACTATATAAAAGTGGGGTTTAAGGGGGATCAAATTATATAGGCATGTTTTCTTGATGCGATTCTTTGAACATTTCAGCTAACGTTAAGCTTACGTTTCCTTGAATGCCACGCATTAAACCTGGTCCAAGTTACTCAAAGAATCATTAGCTTAACATTTTAATAGAATCTTTAGCTTAACATTTTCAAAGAACTGTTAGCTTAACATTTAAAGAACCGTTAGCTTTACGTCTCAGAACAACCGATAGTTTAACATTTTCAAAGAACCGTTAGCTTCACGTTTCCAAAGAATCGTTAGTATAACATTTTCAAAGAACCGTTAGCTTAACATTATCAAAGAACCGTTAGTTTAACATTAACTTACATTTAACATTTTCAGAGAATCGTCAGCTTAACATTTTCATAGAACTGTTTCCTTAATGTTTTCAGAGTGCAGTTAGGTTAACATTTTCAAAGAAGCGTTAGCTTAACGCTTACAAACAGCCGTTAGTTTAACGTTTTCAAACAATCGTTAGTTTAACGTTTACGAAGAATCTTTAGCCTAATATTTTCAAACAATCGTTAGCTTAATATTTTCAAAGAAACGTTAGCTTAACATTTCAAAGAGCCGTTAGCTTTACAGGTTAAAAAGAGCTCGTTAGCTTAACATTTTCAAAAGACCGTTAGTTAAACGTTAAATTAACAATTCCAAAGAAGCCTTAATATTTTCAAAGAATCGTTAGCTTAACGTTTTCAAGGCACCGTTAGCCTTACATTTTCAAAAAGACGTTAGCTTAATATTTTGAAAGAACCGTTAGTTTAACATTTTCAGAAAAACCGTTAGTTTAATATTTACAAATAAACGTTAAGCTAACGATTCTTTGAGTAACTTGGACCAGGTTTAATGCGTGGCATTTCGCAGCATATTAAGAATTTGGGATGGAATACGCATATATTTCCAAAATGTCAAACTTTCTGGCACTGAACACTAATGGGCAATTACTGAGGTTTATTTGTCATTGCAGTAAAGAGGCCAAAGCTTAGGAACCGAATCATTGCGCAGTTGCTGCATTGCGCAGTTGCCGTAAATTAACCAGTCACAAACTAAAAGATTGTGAGTTGCACTATAAAGTCTACAAGATCTATATTTATCCTAACTATTCGGACAACAAGACCTGATCAAACAGGGTAGACCCCGATCAGACGCCGCAAAATGCGGCGTCTGATCAGGGTCTACACTGTTTGGCGGTCTTTCAAAAGCTTTGTAGACTTCAACGAGTCCAATTATGGCACGTATGGTAAGGAATGAAGATGTCCGAATATTTAGGATAGATGTGGTATATTATGAGGTATAGTTGATAAGGCAGGTATTTTTCTATTGCTTTTGAAATCAGCTGTGTCATGAGAATGTATAAGGGGAGACCACTTTTGAAAAAGGGTCTGCTCCCCGGATTGCTAAAATTGTATTGCTTTTTTTCTCGCAGATTAAGTACTGAAAATATTTTTGGATCAGCCAATCGTTTCTCATGTGGTCGTAGGGCATAAAGTCAGGAAATAATCATGTAAATGGCAATGAATACAATTCCAAGGGAGACAACTCAGTCAAAACTGCTTGTGAACCTTCCCTTTGGGAAGCAAATTCTTTCCTTTTAGGGAGGATCCCTTTTCGGAAGGAGGTTGAGTTGCACTATAAAGTCTACAAGATCTATATTTATCCTAACTATTCGGACAACAAGACCTGATCAAACAGGGTAGACCCCGATCAGACGCCGCAAAATGCGGCGTCTGATCAGGGTCTACACTGTTTGGCGGTCTTTCAAAAGCTTTGTAGACTTCAACGAGTCCAATTATGGCACGTATGGTAAGGAATGAAGATGTCCGAATATTTAGGATAGATGTGGTATATTATGAGGTATAGTTGATAAGGCAGGTATTTTTCTATTGCTTTTGAAATCAGCTGTGTCATGAGAATGTATAAGGGGAGACCACTTTTGAAAAAGGGTCTGCTCCCCGGATTGCTAAAATTGTATTGCTTTTTTTCTCGCAGATTAAGTACTGAAAATATTTTTGGATCAGCCAATCGTTTCTCATGTGGTCGTAGGGCATAAAGTCAGGAAATAATCATGTAAATGGCAATGAATACAATTCCAAGGGAGACAACTCAGTCAAAACTGCTTGTGAACCTTCCCTTTGGGAAGCAAATTCTTTCCTTTTAGGGAGGATCCCTTTTCGGAAGGAGGTTGAGTTGCACTATAAAGTCTACAAGATCTATATTTATCCTAACTATTCGGACAACAAGACCTGATCAAACAGGGTAGACCCCGATCAGACGCCGCAAAATGCGGCGTCTGATCAGGGTCTACACTGTTTGGCGGTCTTTCAAAAGCTTTGTAGACTTCAACGAGTCCAATTATGGCACGTATGGTAAGGAATGAAGATGTCCGAATATTTAGGATAGATGTGGTATATTATGAGGTATAGTTGATAAGGCAGGTATTTTTCTATTGCTTTTGAAATCAGCTGTGTCATGAGAATGTATAAGGGGAGACCACTTTTGAAAAAGGGTCTGCTCCCCGGATTGCTAAAATTGTATTGCTTTTTTTCTCGCAGATTAAGTACTGAAAATATTTTTGGATCAGCCAATCGTTTCTCATGTGGTCGTAGGGCATAAAGTCAGGAAATAATCATGTAAATGGCAATGAATACAATTCCAAGGGAGACAACTCAGTCAAAACTGCTTGTGAACCTTCCCTTTGGGAAGCAAATTCTTTCCTTTTAGGGAGGATCCCTTTTCGGAAGGAGGTTGATATGCAGTGAGGCAAACAAGAAGTCCAAAAAAAATGTCTCCCTTGTAAATGTATGCGGACAGCAAATATGCAGATTTGCAAGTGAAGCCGAGTATGTTCTACCATATCTAGTGATTCTGTAAGCGGATAGCAAAAACCCTGGTCAGACTGCGCGGATATCTAGACTGATCTCCCAGTAAGCATTCTACATAAATCTATAGCGGGCCGTTATCGGCCCGTCAGGATAGCTGACGGGCCGATATTGGTCCGCTATAGATTTATAAAGAATGCTAGATGGGCTTGGCCTTCGCTATCCGCTTATGTCCCTAAGACACTATCGATGACTCCGCTTCCATGAATTCAAGGTGGATGAATATACGAGGTTTGAAAAATTGTGAGCCTCACATGTAAAGATTTGGGAGACATATCATACTATTTTTCAACATAATCCCCCTCAATGTCTATTCACTTTTGACAGAGATGTTGGAGGACCTCAATGCCACTTTCAAAGAATGTTATTTTCTTAACTGTCCAGAAAGACCTCCACTGCGTGTATGACGTGATCATCCGACTGAAAATGGGTTTCAGAAATAGCCTTTTTCAACTTTGGTACTAAATGGAAGTCTGATGGAGCGAGATCAGGCGAGTAAGAGGAATCAATTCAAACCCATAATCATTTTTGGTAGCCATAGCAATGGCAAACGTGTTAGCTAGAGATTTGTCTCGGTGAAAAACACATAACAACATATTTATCGAGTTTCCCACGGCGCTTGACCTTAATATCTTCTCTCGGACTACGCGGATGCGCGGACTGATTTGAGTCTTCGATGGGCGCACATGCCAGAATGTACGTTTTCTCACGTTGTGGTTAATCTGCTGTCTACATTTGTTCTGGCAGCTTTGATCCGATATTTTAAACCTCAGTGACAGAAGCACGCGCATGTCTGACGCGATTTTCAAATACCAGTAATAAGCTAACTGCCAAGTTAAGAATTATTTTCAAAATCTAGTTCAGTATGTACGTCATCACGAAGAACCCAACCCCCATTAAATGGACAGCGCTATGCGGAAACGTGTATTCGGGCATATGCCAACAGTGAAGGCCCAGATCAGACTGCGCGTCCGCGCAGTCTGATCTGGGCCATCACTGTCTGCCAACTGAATTATTGGATACTACAGAGTGTATCAAAGGCCCGAAATATACTTTACTCATATACAGGATGATCTGAATCTGCGCATTTTGCATATGTTCCAAGGCATTTGCTCGCTTAACAAGGCTTTATTTTTGTTTTAAATTTTCATTCTCACTTCTTTTGTAACTTTATTAAAGGTCATAGACTACCTAATCACACAGAACACCGCATCACGAAAACATGCCTATACAATATAATATTGACTCCCTTAAATCCCACTTTTATATAGTAAAACAGGGGTTTACAGGGGTATACATTATTTTTCTTATTTCTGCTCAAAACATAGATTGTGGGTACTTGTTAGAACCGCCTCGCCGAGGCGGTTCTAACGAGTACTCACAATCTATGTTTGAGCATAAATATGAAAACAATATCAAGGTTGATTTTTTTATCTGAAAATTGTCAGTTTTTGGGGGTGAAATTTTCTATATATTTGATTAGGCATGATTTGATAATGTGTTCTGGTTCTATGCGAATGTGCTTCCATAATAAAAAGCCCCTGATTGTTGCCTCTTTCTCAGGTTAAACTTGTTAAAATGAAACAAATCAGTCACAGTTAGAGACCTCTACTTCATGTAATGAACATATGTTGCCTATGTGTATGGTTTGTACATATCATACGAACGTTTCACATAAACTTGTTCACATGTTACATATGCGTACAGTTGTACCCAAACACATTAACGTTGTCATGTGTTACATATGCGTCCAGTTGTACGCAAACACATTAACGTTGTAATGTGTTACATATGCGTACAGTTGTACCAAACTCATCACGAAAACACACCTATATACTTTTGGTCCCCGTAAACCCCACTTTTATATAGTAAAATTTGGGTTTACATGGGTATCCATTATTTTTCTTATTTCTGCTCAAAACATGGATTGTGGGTACTCGTTAGAACCGCCTCGTCGAGGCGGTTCTAACGAGTACCTACAATCCATGTTCTGAGCAGAAATATGAAAAATATCAGAATTTTTATCTGAAAACTTTCAGTTTTTCTGGTGTTGAAATTTTCAATATATTCTGAATAGGCATGTTTTCGTAATGTGTACGCATATGTAACACATTTGTTACATGGTCGTATTTGTGACATATGAACACTCACACGGCTTTTATGGCGACGCTGGTAGTGATTGGCTCTTTTACGAAGTTAAACAACGTACATTACGGTTAGTGCCAGGATGAGTGACCGCGATGCTTGACTTTATGAAAGACCTGGTAAACGCTACATTTGGCGGCAGCGGTGAGAGATGACACCACCATTATCTTTGGACCCCGGTAGTAGGGATAGGTGGGGCGTCCCTGGCAGCGTTGCATAGGCTCCTTCCTTATATCTGCAGGGTGGGCAGAGTTTGATGACTTCGTGACTTTCGTCACTTCTACAGTCTTGCTGTGGAAGTCAGCTTTTAAGCGTCGCGTGTGAAATGATTTGCACTTTTACGAAACTAAGCAACGTACAGTGCGAGGTGACCGCGACTCATGGCTTCCTTAAAGACACGGCAAACGCTACAGTGGCAACATCTTTGGGAACAAATGATGTCGCTGTAACAAGGGTTCACTGTATATTTATTTCCACTAAACGCAGTCTAATCACATTCTCGATAACAGTTCACCACCAGAAAAGAAATAAATAGCAACTTGTTTTCGTGCTAAAATGTTGAATATCCATTAAACTTTCTAGGAGATTAACTAGCGAGCAATTTACAACTGACGGTTTTTAGTTTAATCGCCTTTAATTTGTGTGAAATAAATTGACATTTAGAAACTTTAACGCCAGCTGTGTTCGAATGAAAAACACACCCCAGTAAATTACTAAGAGCGTGTATCTATTAAATAGGTAAGCAATTTTCTAAAATATTCGCTCGCTTGAATCAATTTTATTTCAGAAAATAGATCTCTCCTAAGAGCACAAAATACGGTTTTAAGTAAACAATCCACTTTTTTTAAATAATTTTTAAGAAAATTTGCCTGAAAGGATGTGTCGATGGCATTTGTCCCAGAAAGATTGAAATGTCTGTCAGAAAACTGAACTGTGTGGGTATTGGAAGCGAAAACGCTGCCATCAAAGAATAGCAGACATATGCGTGCAGCGAAGTCCCAGTCTGATCGAGGCTTTCGCTGACCGTTTACATAAATACCGTATACTGTAAAATACAGGAACAGGAGCCAAATGCGTTGATGGGGTTGTGCGAATGCGCAGTATGATTTGAATCTATACCTTTCGCAAAATGCTCAAAGACATGGTTCATTTACATTTGGCGACGTAGCGTATTTAAAAAAAACGTTACCGTATCAATATTTCAGTCTACATATAAGCATAAAACATTAACAGAAAATTAAGCCCTTGTCTACAAAAGAAACAAAACGTGCGAAAATATACCTTTGGCAATGTGCACCCAATAAACTAGAAAGAATCCTTAGTTGGGCATTCCATGGATCACATGGATTAGTGGTGATGGTGGTGTGGAGCGGGGCAGGGGGTGGGGTTACTAAATACGTTTGAGCAAATACAGTCGATTCTCGATAGCTCGAACACCGATGGCTCGTTTACCATGGCTAATTCGAACTCGTTTTTGAGTCCCTACGGAGTTCTTCCGATAGCCCAAGAAAACAAATATTTAAGCAAATTTTCTTATTTTATCGTGAAATTGTATGTTGTGTGTACTCATTAGAATCGCCTCATCGAGGCGATTCTAATGAGTACATTCAACATATAATTATTGTGTAGAAAATCGAAAAAAAAATCCCTAAATTATCGTCATTTGCTTCCTGACTTGGCACCATAATTAACCCTCAGTGGCTCGTACCACCCATGTCTCGAACAATTTTCTATGGTCCCAAAGATGTTCGAGCCATCGAAGTTCGACAGTATAAAATGTTGGATGGGATGTATTCAATGTCTTGTCTGTGATAAAACATGAGATGAAGAGTTATTCAATCTTAAGAAAATGTGTATAGTCAAAAACTGTTGTTCTGAAATTGATTTCAGTTAGCCGAAACCTAAAAGTCTGACCCCTGACTTTTCACGGTAATCGAAGTCAGACACAAACTTTGAACAAACTGTTGCTGCCAACAAAAAAGTACATGTATTTTAAATAAGGTATATCTTACAATTGTCTGGTAATTTGCTTTATTTTGTGTTTTGTTTATCATAACCGCCTAAATTTCCATACCGCCATTGTTTTCAACAATTAACCCATTTATGCCTAGCGTCCACCCATTACGAAAACAGGCCTATTCAAATATATAGAAAATTTGACCTCCAAAAACTGAAAATTTTCAGATAAAAAAAACTCTGATATTTTTTTCATATTTCTGCTAAAACATAGATTGCGGGTACTCTTTAGAACCGCCTCGCCGAGGCGGTTCTAACGAGTACCCACAATCTATGTTTTTTAGTAGAAATGAGAAAAAATATATACCCCTGTAAACCCCAGTTTTACAATATAAAAGTGGGGTTTAAGGGGGTCAAAATTATATACGTATGTATTCGTGATGCACGTATTCCTAGCTTCCCCAAAAAGGAACATTGGCAAACAGTTTAAACCCCGATTAGATGCCTCAAAACGCGGTGTCTGATCAGGTTCTGCCCTCTTTGCATAAGTACACAGGAATATCTATAAAACCCATGGTGACAATGAAACATTATCCAGACACCCCTTTTACTTAAAATAGACAAGCCCAAAGAGTTGATGTAGGAGAGTCCACTCGGCATAAATGGGTAAAATTGAGACGCCGCGCCATTCGAAAAGGTATAAGGGGCATAAGCGGACCCTGAAGGTCCCGATCAACTTAATATTGTTTAGTCGAACTTCAACTGCTTAGACATATTTGAGAACATGGAAATTTATTCTAGACATGGGCAGTGAGAGCAACTTAGTGTTTATCATTGTGCTAGCTCCAGAGGCAAATGGTGACAATTTAGGGATGTCTTTCCGATCTTCTATAAAAAAAAAAAAAAATACTTATTAGAATCGACCAGAGGCTTGTAATTCTACGTTAAAGGCTATCAGTTGCTTATCAGGAATACACATAATAACACATGCCAGTTACCCAGACAAAGCTGGTTAAGCTTAGCAGGCTGTGTAAAAATTTCAGCAGACGACATTTTGAATGATTTTCTTTTTGTCATAAAACAAAATTTGACATTTCATGCAAACTAGGTGACAGTTTTAATGAAATTTCAAACCCTATTTTCTCATAAAAGAATAAAAAAGAAAAACCATATCATCAAATTGTCGTCTGCTGAATTTGTCCAGGGAGTGGTAAAGAGTAAAAGACCACAGTAAAGGTAATAAAACTTGAAATCATTTCTTAATATGATCTTCTTAACTTGCAGCAAGAGTTATACAAACACATTAATGCCAATCACTGCTGGAGTCAGCTAGCCAATGAAATGACACGTTCCTCCTGTAAGTCGTTTCAAAGATCATAACTCCGTTAGTAGAATTATAAGCCTATGAATACATCGATGAGGCGATTCTAATGAGAACACACAACATACATTTTCATGATAATGTAAGAAAATGTCCCTAAAATTACCTAATATTATCTCGTTTTTTTTATTTTATTTAAATATTTTATTTATTTATTTATTTATTTATTTATTATTATTATTATTATTATTATTATTATTATTTTGAACTATCGAGACTCAAAAACGAGTTCGAATTATCCATGGTAAATGAGCCATCGGTGTTTTGTCATTGAAATTTTACGGTATCTCACTTTTTTTTTTGGAGAAGACTATTTTTCAGAAGGGAGACAAAATCACTTTGAAAGGTTGTCTCCCCTGAAAGTGTATCCATTTTTATATCTCTTTTTTACTATATATCTTTTGCACATAAAATATGGCATAGGAACTGTAAGCTGTGCTTTGCGTTCACGTGGTGTTTAACCCCTCAGCCCTGCAGACCAATACAGATACCTGGGCAAACAGTGTAGAACCAGATGAGACGGCTCGTGACGAGCCGTCTCATCTGGATCTACCCTGTTTTCCATTCTATTTTTGATTTAGACTAAAACCCCTATTGTCATCAATGACCCAATTTGTCCCAATTAAGGTAGGAAAGAGTCCATTTCAGGAACTCAGAGGTGAAATGGCTAGTACCACAGTAAAAAGGATAAGCGCTTTATCACGCTTTCTTCCAAGAAATCACGTTCTTCGCTGCATAATCTATGACATAGTTCACGTTTACACGAGCGTTTGAGCCGCGACGTGAGAAAACGTACCTTCCTACATGTGCGCCCAACTAAAGACAAAAATTAGCCTGCGCATGTGCAGAGTCTGATCAGAGTCTTCTTTAAGTCCGCATGAAGAAACTTAGCCTCCTTGGAAGTTCAAAATGCGCCTCATTACGAAAACATGCCTATTCAAATATATTGAAAATTTTTCAACCAAAAAAGGGAACGGTTCAGATAAAAAAAAAGTTCTGATATTTTTCATATTCCTGCTCAAAACATAGATCGTGGGTACTCGTTAGAACCGCCTCGATGAGGCGGTTCTATCGAGTACCCACAATCTATGTTTTTGAGCAGAAATAAGAAAAATAATGTATACCCCTGTAAACCCCAGTTTTACTAAATAAAAGTGGGGTTTAAGGGGGTCAAAATTATATAGGCATGTTTATGTGATGTAGTGAAGATTCTGATCAGACTGCACGAATGCGCAGGCTGATCTGAATTCTGGGCGCACATGTCTGAAGGTATGTTTTCTTCACGTTGCGGCTTCAATTTATTTCGATCTATATTTTTTCTCTACTGTGAATTATCGTCGAATAGCGTATGGTGTTGGAGGGCAGGGCCCAGTTGTTCAAAACTAACGTTGGCGTTAGTTAGCGCCTCCTTTAAACTTTGATCATTAGATATAGTATATATACTAATATTTTTGCTGAAAAAAATGTGAGTAGCTTTTGCATTTGCAAAGTCTACTCATTTTTTTTTTTCATCAAAAATACCTGTGAATTAGATATTGTACTTACTGGAAAAGTTAACATTTTGTCTACTAACGAGCTCGTTAAGCTAACGATGCTTTTCGACAATAACTCACAGCAGAGAAAAATTATTCCGATTCTAACATGATTCATAAAGGAAAACGACATCGTTGCAATGTTTTCCAGCGAAGTATATTTTGCAAGGGACGTCGACAGAAGTGAATGTTTACATGCGACGTCACTAAACTCACCCTTTTGCACGCACTTCGTTGATGACGTGAATTATTGTATTGTGATAACTAACGTTTTAATAAGGCGCTATGGGAAAACGTTAACGTCATGTTAGAATAACAATTAACACATAAATATGACAGTAAGATATGGCATTTGTTTTCTAGTTGCACGAACACTTTTCTTTACTTTTCTTTAGCACAGATATTTTGCTCATGTGATCAAAGCCTTATGGGTACGGATACACTTTCAAGGGACGTAACTTTGTCTAATTTGATTAGGTCCCCTTCAGAAAAGATGGCTGCTTTAAACGAAAATGTTTGCTCCCCATGGCTCTGAAATCATTAAAATAAAATTCTTTGGCTGGGTTAATTTATATATTTGTCTGATATTACTGAGTTCATCTTTGATCATTATCTCAATCTGGAAGTGGCCAAATACGGAATTTAACTGAAAAAACAACAACAAATGAGTGGGCCATTTAACACTATTTACATGCAGTACATCAGAACAAAGATAAAGCACAACCCTCTGAATCTGAATCAGACATTTAAGGGAAACTGATACACATTCAAGGGAGTCAACTCTGTCAAAACTGTTTTGTCCCCTGCTGAAAATGGGATCTACTCTATGAGGAAAGAATTTGCTCCCAGAGGGAGCAAATTCTTTCCTTATAGATTAGACCCCTTTTTAGAAGGGTATGGTGTGCAGTTAAGCATACAGGAAGTAACAAAAATTGTCTCCCTTGGCGAAATAGGGAACCAATCAACCAGATGTATCCAGTTCCATTAATTTCTCTGTATTCTAGACAGAGATAAGAGGAACTGCTGTCTTTTAGACATCCGTTGGAAAGATATTTTTCGATTGGTGTTTTATTCAAACTGTATAAAAGTATTTATGATTGACAATATCTTATCAAGAACTATTTATCTTTTCTCTTTTTGTGTTTTGTTTTCAAATATTTACCGTACACTTCATTTTATGGTCCAAAATGTATTCGACCTATGCCATTTCCTCAGTAAACTGATTTTTTTTTTTTTTTTTTTTTTTTTTTTGTAAAAGTTTTGGAGCGGATTATTTCCTTTTAGATGAGACCCATTTAAGAAGGGATTCTAAGCGATTTCGTCAAGTTTGCTCCCTTCAAAGTGTATCGATTTTCCTTAAGGGACGGTCAGTTTCGTTTTAAGCCAGGAGCAAGGGCAATGCCAAGGGGTCCGGTATTTACATATAATAATGGAAAGGCTGTAGGATGGACCGTAAATACATTAAAGTGTGTGGCCCAGTCGTGTTCTTCCTAAGTAATTATATAGTGTTGCTTTAGACTTAGACTTAATCCTCATCACGAAAACACGCCTATATAATTTTGACCCCCTTAAACCCCACTTTTATACTGTAAAACTGGGGTTTACAGGGGTATACAATATTTTTCTTATTTCTGCACAAAACATAGATTGTGTGTACTCGTTAGAACCGCCTCGCCGAGGCGGTTCTAACGAGTACCCACAATCTATGTTTTGAGCAGAAATATGAAAAAATATCAGAGATTTTTATCTGAAAATTTTCAGTTTTTTTGGGGTGAAATTTTCATATATTTGAATAGGCATGTTTTCGTAATGTGAGTTCACATCGATAAAATTCATAACAATGAAATTCATTCCTGTATTAAAACAAAGAAACAAAAACAGGATGTTTGAACCAAAACGGGTTCAACAAAACATACATGTACATTTTTTTGACTGAGGAGGATTTTTTTCTGTTTACCAGACCGATAAAGAGCTCATGCCAGGCATTTTCCATTCAGATGTGATTATGACATTTGCACATCAGGTCACTTTGTAATTTTCAGATAAAGCTGAGCAAATACAGACATTGACGTTTCTTTTCGTGATTATTTCGAATAGTCCTGGTCCTCCAGATAACTAACAGCATTATCGAATTACATCAAGTAAGCCTAGATATTATTTATTGGTCCAGTAGTAAAAAAGTTAATTTCTATACCAGTTTTACCAAAAATAGAACATTTTATATAGCCATGACTTTTACCCACACAGAACTCGACGGAAACTTAAGGACAAGTACGTTAACAAGCCAAACTGTCCTAGTATGAGCCACAACGTCAGAAAACGTACCTTCGGACATGTGCACCCAGTCTGCGCATAGTCTGATCAGCATCTTCGTTGGGCGCATTTTTGATAGTAAAAGATGCAAAGTTCTTTCATGCGAAGAACGAAGCATTACGAAGACACGCCTACTCAAATACACTGAAAATTTTACTACCAAAAAAAAATGAAAAGTTTCAGATAAAAAATTCTGATATTTTTCATAATTCTGCTCAAAACATAGATTGTGGGTACTCGTTAGAACCGCCTCGGCAAGAGAGTACCCACAATCTATGATTTTGAGCAGAAATAAGAAAAATAGTGTATACCCCTGTAAATCCCAGTTTTACTATATAAAAGTGGGGTTTAAGGGGGTCAAAATTATATAGGCATGTTTTCGTGATGACTTAGATCAGATTGCGCGGATGCACAGACTGATTTGAATTTTTACTAGGTGCATATGCACATATATCTAAAAGTTTGTTTTCTGATGTGGCACTTAATCCTTAAAGCGCCAATCACAACTAAAGGCGACGTCAATTTTGATTTTTTTTTTAATTATTTTCAGAAGAAAACAAGTCTTGACATTTCATGTGAATCGTCTGCCAAGCAGACGATTCACATGAAATATCAAGACCTTTTTTCTCTAAAAAATAAAATATAAAAATTAAAAATCTCGTCTGCTACAAATGCTAGGCGCTTTAAGGGTTAAGAACATAAAAGATTCAGACAAATTTACTAATCAGTGCGACCGCGTCTGCGGCTCTACATCCTTGTTTAGCCCATTCTTCCACCCCTACTTCTTGGTATAGTTGACGCTCGTTACCCCAAACACTGATAATTCAAACTACTTCTTAAGTCGAACCAAAATTTGGATACTGTTGGTTTTATTTGCTTTAAGTTATTTACATTACAACTCGTGTTATCTCGAATCACTGTTATCTCAAACTGAAAATTGTGGCCCTTGGAGTTTTGGGATAATGAGAGTCTACTGTTTGTATTTTTACAACATATTTATATTAACTTGTGGTACAAAAGCCACCACCCCACAATGTCCAGTTTTGGTTTTTACTAATTTCTGAGTTCCCAAAGGTCACTGTAGAGATAGCGCTGATAAGTCACCAGCGGCATAACGCTGTGATATGATTAAAGATATTCCATTTGATGCGCAGCGTGGGAAAATGGCTCTTTTGTCAAGGAAAGTCCAGATCAGCATGCGCATCTATACAGTCTGAGCTAAGCATTCTCTGTTCTTCAATATGTACTACCGTATCCATTGATTCTATGAGCGGGCAACGCAGGCCCTGATCAGCCTGCGCAAATGCGCAGGCTGATCAGGTCCTGCGTTGTCCGCAAATTTCATAAGGGCACATTTTTAGCACATTTATGCTTCTGCGAAAAGCATTCCGGGGGCTCTCCTGTTAAGAAGATCTTTTTTTTTTCTAACGGCAGAAAGATCAATTAGAATTTGTATAATGCGTTTCTAAGACCTTAACATAGGATTACATATTAAGATATTTAAACATCGTGTTCGCATTTTCTAGATCAGAGCCTCCAAATGGCTTACTTGAAGAATTTAGTGATTGCTGATATATATAAGATTTAAAGGGCTTTGATACAGTTAAAATTTTTCCGCCATATTCCATTACGGAGATAAGTTTTGTAACTTCCTGTTTATAATCTTGCACACCAAGCCTCTTCTGAAAAGGGTCTACCCTAAAGGAAAGAATTCACTCCCCAAAAGGAGCAAATATTCTTACTTCCTAAGTAGACCCCTTTTCAGTAGGGGGATGGGGGCGTGCTAAAGTAAACATACGAACCTCAACGTTGACAAAATGTTCTTCGGACATGTGCGCTCAATGATGACAGATCATTATGCTGATCCACGCAGTCTGGTCCGAGTCTTTGCTTTCTGCTTGTAGAATCATTGGATGTTTGGCTATTCAAAATGTGCTTAGCTAAGACTCTTACCAGACTTCCAGGATATACAAGCTGACCCGAATCGTCATTGGCGCATATGTACATTTTAGCGTAAACAATACTTTATTCAGAATACTGTACATATACAAATACGATAATAATGATAATCAAGCAATTATCTATACAATTAAGATCTTGAGATAAAGAAGTATGTCAAAGGAATCTGTTTCCTAATAGTGTAGGTCTTCAAAATATGGCTACCGGCTTTACGACCTCGAATTATAGTTACAAGCCCGGTAGTATGACAAACATTCACAAACATTCTCTGACAGCTCAAATAGGGAATCACGGAAGCAGTGGTGGATAAAATTAGGTTGATTGTCTTGTATATGGATCTAAAGGATCAAGCCAAAATGCCGACATTTAATCTTGTAAGTCTACAGATATTAGACAGGAAGCAGCATCTGTCTGCTTTTCACCGGAACGGGTATCTTTAAAAATATAAATTAAGACACCCAGGAAATGCCACAATCATGACGCATAAGTCTTCCCTAAGCACCAAAAGAAGGAGAGATGAGGAACAAATAAAGACAAAACCATCACGAAAACATGCCTATATAATTTTGACCACTTAAGCCCCACTTTTATATAGTAAAACTGGGATTTACAGGGATATACATTGTTTTTCTTATATCTGCTAAAAACATAGATTGTGGGTACGCGTTAGAACCGCATCGACGAGGCGGTTCTAACAAGTACCCACAATCTATGTTTTGAACAGAAATATGAAGAATATCACATTTTTTTTTATCTGAAAATTTTCATTTTTTGGTGGTAAAATTTTCATTATATTTGAATAGGCGTGTTTTCATAATGCAAACAAAGAAGAACTGCAACAGAGGAATCGCATTGGAACAGTCAGTAGGAAAACTACTGTGGGGGTGCGGGGATTAGGGTAAGGGGCTTAAACTAGTATAACTCGCGCGAAAACTCACATTTAACGCTGATGCAGATCCAAATTATAAATAAAATCCGGTCCGCCTTGTGTTCCTCTACCCTATCCGTGAAACATCAAATGAAACAAAGCAGAGGGCTCAAATCTAGCGTCTTGCTATTTGCAACTAGAGACTGGAAGACCGTCTAAGCCTCCACAATTGTCCTCAGCTGAAACTTCTGGGATAGTTATTCTATATTTGTGATGCTGGTCAGGTATAGGGATTAATCCCATAGTTACACGCAATTGGTGAATGGATGCCATTCGACGTATCACCATAGCCAATTCAGATTCACACATTTTTATTTTCACACACACACACACACACACACACACACACACACACACACACACACACAAATATATATATATATATATATATATATATATATATATATATATATATATATATATGTGGGGAAATGGACTCTATAAGCATTAAAGCTTTTGTCCAGATCCTCTTTCTAGAACCAGTCATCGATTATGAATGTATATTTGTATTTTCCTTAAAAAAGAAGAAATAAATATTGTTTAGACCAGTTAACAACTTTGGCTTGTGCCTGACCTTACTTTCTGTTGTCGGACTTATCGTTGATCTGCTAGTATTATTCTTTGCAGTCGAGTCCTCATTTGTGTTTGTCTACAGCCAGGGCGTAGACAATCTTAATGGTTTGCCATTGCCCCGGAAGCACTTTATGAAAGGTCATGGACTGGTTCAATGCTAATATCAATTGACCGCTCAATGTTATAACCAAGTATTAGCTTTCACAAAAAGAACGTGATCTACGCTTAGCACACATTATTTTATTTTATTTTATTTATTTATTTATTTTTTTAGTGAAAGCTAGACCCAGTTGTTCAAAACGAAATTATTAGTTAACGTGACGTTAAAATTTCTATCTTGAAATATGGCAACTACATTGATATTTTTGCTGAAAAAAAATATGAGTAGCTTTTTTGCAGCAAAAATATCAATGTATTTGAAAATACCTTAGCTACAACAGTTAACGAGTTTGTCATTAAGGGAACTCGTTAAGCTAACGATGCTTTGAACAAGTGGGTCCTGGATATTTATTGTGCAGGCATGTCTTATTAAAATGATGAATTAGCCAATAATTGCGATGCTTAATGAAAATCTCTTGCATGTATAGGCATTATTGATGCAGATGACGTTTTAACTGATTTATCTATTTTCATGATTTACAATTAAAATGTTGCAGACGAAGTGAAGATACCCAGGAAATGCCACAGTCATGATGCCTCAAATAATTATGGACCTTTTCGTATGGTGCTCTTTGTCCTTGAATTTCTTGCAGCCAAAAATGAAACACTCTCTCATAATGTATCCTAATTAATAATCAAATTATAAAATATGGAGCAGACAGTCAGTTATTGGATACCCATAAACTATTGACCTTGCTTTGCATCACCATATATTACCCATTTTACTATTTGTACATGATTTCTGAAACAAAATAATGTTTGGGCCGTAAAACCTTTGACAGAAATTTGACGACATTTTATAATAATAGTTCGTCTGTCATTTTTGACAATGACCAATCTTAAGCACATGCGACAAATGCTACTATTTGTGTGTTCTAAGATGGCTGATTAGACCAATTCTAGCTCTAAACTATCTGTTGAAGATGGAACAATAGAGGTCAGAGCAAGACAGCTCTGTTGGCGATGCCTCAGCTCTGGCTTTGCGCTGTGCATGTTTCTGCTCGGCTTCGCTTATTCTTTTTGCCTCATATTCACTAGCACCTCTTCTGATGAGGCCTCGCTACTTAGCTCGGTCCTGTGTAATGTGTTACCAAGACTCTGTTGGTATGTTAAAATCCTTGAGGGAGGCTTTGAGGATATCTTTGTATCGCTTATTCTGACCACCATGGGAGCGTTTGCCCATTTCTAGTTCTCTATAGAGGATTTTCTTTGGCAAACGTTCCTCAGGCATCCTGGTAACATGGCCTGTCCATCTTAACTGTGCCTGTTTCAGAAGAGTATGTACACTCTGCATCTTTACCCTTTTCAGGACTTCTGTGTCTGTCATGCAACTTAATCTTTAAAAGTTTTCTGAGGCAGCTTGTGTGGAAGGGGTTCAGTCTTTTCGCGTGCCGTTGGTAAACTATCCACGTTTCGCATGCATACAATAGTGTTGGCAGCACCACAGCTTTGTAGATTTTCAGCTTTGTGTCAAGCCTGATTCCACTTCGATCCCAAACACTACCACGTAATCGGCCAAATGCTGCACTAGCTTTAGCAATCCTGGCATTAACTTTATCATTAATGTGCACGACTCTTGACAATGTGCTTCCAATGTAGGTGAACTTGTCTGCCACTTGCAATCTTTGACCTTTCACTGTAAGCGTGGGCTCCTTGTAAGGCTTGCCCGGTGCCGGTTGATAAACCAACTCGGTCTTTTTTATGCTGATTGTGAGGTCATAGCTGTCACAGGTGTCAGACACTTGATCTCCATCTTTTTGCATCTTCTCTTCTGCTGGAGCACCCTTTGCCATGTCATCAGCAAAGAGGAACTCGTCTAGCACCTCTGTCGGCACCTTGGATTTGGCTTGTAACCTTCTTAGGTTGAAAAGCTTCCCATCAAAGCGATACCTAAAAGGTATACCGTTGTCACCATGCTGGAAAACAGCTGTGAGCATGGCAGAGAACATCATGCTGAACAGAGTTAGGGCTAGTACACAGCCTTGCTTGACACCATATGTCACAGGGAATGGATCAGACAACTCACCATCATTTTGGACCCGTGCAAGCATACCATCGTGGAACTGCTTCACTATTGTTATGAACTTGGTCGGACAACTAAACTTCGCCATAATTTTCCAAAGACCCTCACGACTGACTTGTCAAATGCTTTGGTAAGGTCAACAAAGGTCATGTAGAGGTCCATGTTCTGTTCCTGGCATTTCTTTTGAAGCTGCCTTGCTGTGAGGGTCATGTCAGTTATTCCTCTGTCCTTTCTGAATCTACACTGGCTTTCTAGTAGAAGCCTTGACTTTTCAAGGTGTTCATTCAGTCGGTTAAGTAGAACTCTTGCTAGGACCTTCCCAGCAATTGACAATAAAGAGACACCACGATGAATATCACACAACTGAGGATTCCCTTTCCATTTAAATAGGTGGATAATTGATGCATCCTTGAATTCTTGAGAGATGGCTTCTTTTCTCCACATAATGTGAAAAAACTCTGTCATTTTCTTTGCAATTGGAGTTCCTCCTGCTTTGTAGATCTCAGCAGGTATTGCATCTGATCCTGGAGCGTTGCCAGATGAGAGAAGTTTCATTGCTTTCACTGTTTCAGAGACGGTTGGGAACTCGTCAAGCAGCAGATTACATTCCACCTGTGGTAGTCTGATGATAGCGTCATCATTGATAGATGATGGCCGATTAAGAACATTATCAAAGTTTTTTTGCCCATCTTTTCAAAATAGCCTCTTTGTCAGTCAGAAGTCTAGTTCCATCTGCACTGAGAAGAGGGGTGGTTCCTGTGCTCTGGGGACTATAAAATGTCTTTAGCGCATCAAAGAACTTCTTCATATCCTTTCTATCTGCAAAGGACTGGATTTCATCAGCCTTACTGCTCAGCCAGGAGTCTTGTATATCTCTGAGCCTAGTCTGGACTGTCTTGCATACATTTGAATATGCCGCCTTATTGAATATTGAACTGCTGGTATCACTAAGGTATGCCTTGTGTTTTTGGTGTTTCTCTTCAAGGAGTCCCTGGATTTCTTCGTCATTCTAGTCAAACCAGTCTTGGTGTTTACGAGATACTAGTCCCAGGGAATCCATTCTGAAGAGTGGACGGTGTCTCTGAAGACTGTCCAGTTTTCTCTTCTGGATTGTCTGAAATGAGTTCCATTTCATCTAACTGGCTGCAGATATCATTGATGAAGGCTTGCTCTTGCTGTCTTGTTTCTGCTTAGAGACATCCAGCAAGCTGAATGCGCAAGGAGTTTGCTGACAACAAGTCTGTGATCTGTCCAGCAGTCTGCACACACATAGTCTTTGTCACTCTGACATCTTTGCTGTCATTCCTTCGTACTATGACATAATCAATGAGATACCAGTGTTTTGAGCGAGGATGCATCCATGACGTCTTGTTGCGAGTTGGCAGACGGAAGACTGTGTTAGTGATCAACAGTTCATGCTCTGCACACTTCTTCAAAAGGAGGAGGTCATTGCTGTTGCACTTTCCTATTCCTTCAGTCCCAATCACTCCTTCCCAGGTTTGGTGGCCTGTGCCCACTCTAGCATTGAAGTCTCTTAGGACGATGAAGACGACATTTAATGTATGACCCATGACAGAACACCAATAAGTTTATTTGTCTTCCAAGCGTATTTATAATTAAAATCATTAACTTAGTCTAAATAGTAAAATGCATTCGAAAATTACGCAATTTGTGTAGAATCTGAGGTTATGCTAAAATTCTACAAAAACAGGGGAAGTGTTAGTCCTACAATTCAAGGCAATTACCCTGGAAGTATTATCAAATAACAGTTACTGTCATATTTTGCATTTTTCGAAAGTGTGCAAAGGCAGCTACTGTGTAAACGTTTAATGTTTTTTTTTTGTCTCAAAAATAAATAAACAATAGCATTTTATGTTAAAAACAATCTACGGTATTTTGAGCCATCCTATATATACATGTATAGCCTTATCGAGGGCCCAAAAGGGAATTGAAGATAAGTATCACACATGGAAACCACCGACGCACGAAAAAAGAGAACTACAACAGAGGAAACGTTTTGGAACGGTCAGTAGGACAATTAGGGGGATAGGAGAATTATCACATATACTCGCCAGACACCTCATTTTTAATTGAACCAGCGCGTGACAAAACCTACAAAATGGCATGTGCGGCCAGCGAAGACTCAGATCAGCCTGGGTATCCGCCCAGTCTAATCAGAGTCCTCTCTGTGAGCTAAAAGGTTAGCTAAGGATTCAAGCTTTCTTCATGCGGACAGCGAAGACTCTGATCAGACTCGGCGGATGTCCAGGCTGATTTGAGTCTTCGCTGGGTGCACATGCCATTTTGTAGGTTTTGTCCTGCATTGGCTCAATTCTGATGCAGCTCTCAGATTCAAAAATAATTTCGGTGTAACATTGCTTGTGTGTCTGCCTGCCTTTTTGTTTGTGTGTTAACGCATGTTTGAGTACACCCCCTCCCTTACCCCCACCCCCCCCCCCCCCACACACACACACACACACAAACACCCTACACAAAAGTGGGGTAATGTGTTGGTTTGAGATCAGTGTTTGAAATTATGCGAATGGACTCTTTTTGGTTCATCTCGAAAGTGACTGCTTCTGTATTACATAAAGGATCATGTTACTTTGTTTTAATTCAAAACTCGCTATATACTTACAATGTTGATTTTGTATGGAGAAGGACTATATGACAATATAAATTATGTTTTTGTTCTAATTCTGTAAACCATTATTTACAATATTTAATGTCAGTTGACAGTTCTAAATAAAATATGTTTAAGCCAAAGTCCTGAATGCGGCGTCTGATCTCGGTCTGAACTGTTTGCACTAACTACAGGAATTTCTTTAAAATACTAATAATAAATCAGGCAAAGATCGGTCCAAAGAGTTATGGTAGAAGAGTCCATACATGTACGACGTAAATCAAGTGGGAGAACCTACGTCATAGAAAAAAGTGAAAAAGACTATAGATTTTTGTGAAAAGGGCCTGTTCAAATCAATTAGTCGTTTTTATTATTTTTTTTTTTCGTTGTTTTGATGATAAATAGAATAAGCTCAGAGTATGTACCAATGATGAAAGTACTTTTATTTACAGATTTTATGTACTAATATATTGTCATCGTTGAGAACATCCCAGCACTCAAGCACAATATTTTGATAACCTTATAAGAAAATTGTACACGAGTGTTCTCAACAATGCAATACGGTCATGCACATGTGCATCAAGTTTGCCAATATAAATGCTTTGTTTCTTGCTTCATTCTCTGACCCTGTCCTGTTTTTTGTTTGTTTGTTTGTTTGTTTTTGTCAGAATAACGAAATGTAAATCGACAGCAACTTACCGATTTGAAAGGTGTTTTTTCGCTGTCTTATAGCCTTTTTCACTCTCTTCTGTGACTTAGGTTCTCCCCCTTGTAAATGGGTTACATGCTACAGACTTCATGAAAGTGTATCGATTACCCCTTACATTACCCAAAATATATTACCGTATTCGACCTAATTACCGCACTGTGCGCTCAGGTTTTTCAAAATTACCAGGAACACTCAGTTGTGGTAAAATCTGTATCTACCTACTAAGGATACTCTATAAAAAAAAGACCATAAAAGGACTTATTTGATGATGATTATACGATGTTTTCTTTATAAAGGCGTATGTTGTGGGTACTCATATGAATTGCATCGACAAGTCGATGCAATTCAAATGAGTACCCACAAAATGTGCCTTTATAAAGTAATAAATAAAAAGTACACTGGCTATAATCTGAAGACTACGAAATTTCTTGACTGTGCGCTTATAAGGGTATGCGCGGTAATTAGGTCGAATACGGTATTTGGTTTCTTTTTGTCGGGTTCTGATTTTCGATTCCTTTGAAGAATTAAAATTCAGATTTTTAGCTTGACTAGATGATGAAAAATATTAGGCTATTTTAATGTTTGCGAAACCCGAGGGACTTCTCGGAGACATTAAAATAGTCTGTTTTTCATCATTCAGTGCAAGCTAAATTATCTGAATTTCAATTCCTATATTTACATATTATTTTATTCATGCAATTTTCGATACTATTCTACCTAACAAGAAGTAGGTATATTAATACCCATGGTTAAAGTCAGAAGACGTAGTGTGTACGTTATAACAGGGCAATGATCATTAAGTGACGTCAAAATAAAGCATGGTTCTCTCCAATATGATTGGACGATAGCGAACGACGCTGTTCCGTTGTTAATAGGAAAACTGCGTGAAATTGTTTCTTGTTTCCATTCTAGCCCTCGAACCAGATTTTGCCGTCAAATAATGGACAGAAAATAATATAGATATAAGTAGTAAAGGCAATTTATTTAACGTTCATTGGTTTACATTAAACTTTTCGGGGTTCACTTATTTTACTCGTGACCTGATGCTATTCATACTCCAATGAACGATAAAACATTACCTTCAAATCTTAAACGAAACGCAAAAAAAAAAAAAAAAAAAAAAAAAGAAGAAATGTAATTGGCCGGCGCGGGAATCGCGCCGGTCTCTTAATACAGCTTTGGATTTTTATGTATGGAGAAGTGTTCGATTAGCGCAGCGCGCAGTTTGGTAAGTCTGAATATGACCTGCAGTCCATCTTTGGTAAGTTTGACTATGATCTGTGGTCCATACTTAAAAAGTTCAAACATATTCATATCTGACGCATGCTAAAACAAGCTTCTAGATAAAATCTGGTAACTTATTTAAGATTTGGCATGTTTTATTTTTTAAATAATAATGTACAAACTAAATCTCGTGGAGATCCCAGTATGACTAGGATTCACATATTGCTTAATCAAGAAAATTCATAAAGCTTAATAAAAGCATACATTAAATAATCACATTGTTGTTCTTTTTTACCTATAACATTGAAAATTTATGAAACTTTTGTATAACCATGTCCCATATTTCTAAGTAAACATGAATAAAATTAGCGCCGGTACTTAGACGTTTACGACATGAATCGAAGCATTCTACTAAAATACATACCGGACAGTTATGGGCTCGACAAGATTCCTGTCGGGCCGAGAACGGTCCGATATATATTTAAGAAAAACATGCTAGCTTGCTACTCAAATCTGTGTCGAACCGTTATCGGTCCGACAGGAATCCTGTCGGGCCGATAACAATCCAATATATATTTTAGTAAAATGCTAGTCCGACAGGACTCCTGTCAGGCCGGTAACGTTCCGATATAGATTTAAATAAAATGCTAGCTTCTAAAATCTATATCGGAGCGTTTTCGGCTCGACAGGATTCCTGTCGAGCCGATAACGGTCCGACATATATTTTAGTAGAATGATAGCCGGACAGTGGTCCTGCTGGGCCAATAACGGTTCAATATAGCTTTTAGTAGAATGCCAACTGGTTATATATTGTCACAGAAGAATGTACAATTACATTGCTAAAGAAAGCATGGGACAAGCTTATTTGAGAAGATAGATTTATTCGCTGGAATACTCTATCAAGTGTCTACCACGAACTAGCGTTAATCAGCTTACAGCATATTGACAGAGTCTGGAATATTTTAAGTGCATCGCTGTAAACTACATTTTCATCAGTTGGAATGACAGCCATTCGTAGATACAATGTTTCAAGGCATACATCACAGCAGTTGGTAAATGCCAGATCTATATTAACGTTACTCATGTCAGGCAGCCCTACCAAGATATAGACCGTATTTACCCTTAATATTTGCACAGGCAGGTTGAAGTAAACAGTGAAATAACAATCTAAAAGTTTGCCTATGCAAACAAAGAACACGAAAAAGAACGAAAACAGAGATTCGGTTTTATAAAGTCTCATCATATTTTGCAATGTAATTAAGCCTGTATACATTGTTGAAAAGTGTCTGACAGTTTCATTATACACATAGTGAAATTGACTTGTTCAAGTTTTAGAACAAGTATTAAGAGTTAAGGTTAAATGCGGTAGCGCTTTTCTGTCGTTTCCATTAACAGTTTCTCTTCTTTAGTACAATTTTACAGGCAGCAACGGGAACTACCGTACTGAACTGTTCGGACACCTTAACGCCACTGTCAAGAAAGGCCGAGCCAGCGACAATAGACTAAACACCATTACAAGCAACTAAAAGAATAAACACAGTCTTATCTATAAATTAAATTTATTTAAAAAAAAAAGAAACAAAATAGAAACAAACGTTATTCCATCTGACTACAAACTGATGATATTTTCCCTAAATTTCCCAGAAAATAGTTGACATTTCATGCAAATTGTCTCTAAGGGAAAATATCCAAACCTATTTCCTGGAAAAATAAATATATTTTTAAACTGTCCCCTGAATTTTTACTCAACATTCCATGCGTTTAAAGGCTGCATATTCCTCAAAAATAGACATTTTATTGTCCAAGAAAGGTTTAATAAATTTATATATGGTATTAACACAAACCTGACAGCATTTAAAATTTCAGTAAGTCTATCGTTCTTGAAATGAAATGATTTTTATCGTATCCTTGAATTAATGTTGTCAACATTAATTCAGAGATACGATAAAAAATCATTTCAGTTTTGATCCAGTTCAAAAACGAGAGACTAACAAATTTTACAGGCTGTCAGATGCCACATTTTTATGATCGTATTAATACTATATCTCAATTTATTAAATCTTTCTTTGATAAAAAAGTGTCTATTTTTTAGGAATATTGAGCCTTTAACATAGCATGATACTAGTATTATCGCATTTTACTAATTCAATATTCAGTATATGAACGCCAAATGTATTTTTTAAACAAGACAGGTTGGCTATTATATAGCAAAATCTCACCTGAAACAAACATGAGGGCTGTTATATAAAATTATGCGGAAAATAAACACAGGCAGATACACAGGCAATATAATATTATGGCTAACCCGCACATAAATAGGAGGTCTGCTGTCGGGAGAAAACTGTCTACTCGACGATAGTCCACTCTAACAACAAGAATGCATGCTTCTAAACCCTTGTCTTGCTGAATAAATTAAGATACTACGCCCACTTCTAATTTTCAGCCAATCAGATTACTTGATCCGGATTGTCCCTATAAATTTACATACTTAATGGCAATCAGTGCAGACCCAGATCAGTTGGCTTCTTCAGAAGCCAACTGATCTGGATCTGCACTGTTTGCAAAGGCAGGGTATATCCGGGTTCAGCAGAACAATGGTTAAATGGTATGAAACTTTAGCGGTTTATATGCTATCATAAAGAATAACTACCAAAAAAGGTAAGAGAAAAGTCCAGGGAGGGCCACAATCACGTCGCAGCCCTTCCCAGACACCAAGCGGAAGAGGAAACAGACAAAACCAAACAAGCTCAAATCGAACAAACGTACGAAAAGCACTAAGATTAGTTCTCTCTTCCCCTAGCAAGGTAAAAGCAATACTAAAAGGACTGAAAACACAATATATCTCTACTTTCAGGAGTCAAATTACATACACTCGGTGGCTCAGTTGGATGCGCCGTCCGACTGGAGACCAGGAGGTCGCGGGTTCAACCCCCGCCGAAGTCGGCAACATTCTTTCGTGGAGATTGATCATGAAATATTTTCCACGATCATTCTCTCCCTTCCGCTGGTTCAAGAAGGGCAGTTGTCAGTTTCTGGCGAAAGAATGTGCACAATACTGGTTAACCGCTTAGAGGACTAAGTCTGCCCAGTAAACGTGTGGTTAGATAACCTGACCGCGCTCGACATGACCCCATTGGGTTGACTGGGCCGTAAAACCTCAACACAAACAAACAAACATACACATTTGTTAAATGTGCCTGTACGATTTATTTTTTCCTAAATTCTGCAAATCTGATATGTCGAGGTACGGATATCTCGAAGTATTTCAGAGAGTCCCTTGGAATTCGCGATAACGAGAGTCGACTGTAGGTACCAAAAGAATAAGAGGTGAGGACCACTGACAAAACAAAAAAAAATTTCCACCAGAAAAGAAAATTTTTCAGATAAAAAATTCTGATATTTTTCAGAAAGTACATCTTCTCAAAACATAGATTGTGGGTAATCGTTAGAACCGTCTCAGCGAGGCGGGTCTAACGAATACCCACGATCTTTTAGCAAAATAAGAAAAATAATGCACACCCCTGTAAACCCCAGTTTTACTATTTTAAAGTGGGCTATTGGGGATGGGGGTGGGGGGGGGGGGGGGGGGCAAAATATATAGGCGTGTTTTCGTGATGGAAGTTGAATTTTTACATATCCATTGATGCCAACAGGAAATTCAGTTTAAATTCTAAAAACATGATGGGAAACAATGTAGATCTACACTGTTTGCACAGGTATCTCTTTTGGTCTGTCGGGTTTTAAGGGTTAAACTTTATAAACCTGAGCTGCTAGAATTGTTCTGTCTCGACATATTATAATCTTTGAGAGATATCAGCGACAGTTTCAATTTCCTAAACATAGACCTATCAAGGTCATACTGTCTAAAAGCCTGTCTAGATGACAAAAACAACAGACCCAGTTGTCAAATTAAACCATTTAAGCCAAAACGTCGACAAAGTGGAATTTTATTTCAAAATGTTTTGCTTTATAAAAGTTGGGTTTAAGAGGGTCAAAATTATATATGCGTGTTTTCGTGATATTAAGTCTTTGTTTGGCCCACATGTCAGAAGGTAAAGTTTCTCACGTTGTGTCTCACATGTGAGTATAGAACTCATTGTGATATCAAGGGACTGTACTAGACGTATCGTACCTTTAGTTCCATACCACTTCTTAGTACAGACACCCAATTCACATTCTGGTTCAGCCTGATATGAAATGAGACGGGGGACAGTATTTCCTACAAGATTTCTTATGCACTCAGAGAAGACTCAGATCAGCCTTTGCATCCACACATTCTAAGTAGAACCTCTGCCGTCCGTCTGAATAAAGCTTGGATGTTTGGCTACCCATGGAGTACAAAGCAATAACTCAGATCAGCCTGCGCATTGGCGCAGGCTGATCTGAGTCATTGCTTTGCGGACATGCGATCTTGTAGGAAATGCTGTGTCCCGGCTCAAATAATTTCTTTGCATAAGGATCGCTGATAAGAGGGTATAAACGAGAATTTAAATGGTATTCTCTTAATTTGCATCAGCCAAATCTTTGAAGTGAAATATTGTCTCCGCTTTTAAAACCTCTGCACGCAAAATTTGAATATGACCAAAATGCACGTGTAAATGTTTTCATTTTTTTTATAAAACAAAACAAAATATCAGTGCAGATACCTTGGAAATACCACAGTCACGAAACACAGCCCTCCCCAGGCAACAAAAGAAGGAGAGAAGAGGAACAAATAATGACAACACAAATGCTAAATTATGAAACTACGGACGCATAAACAAAGAAGAACTGCGTTTGAGGTACCGCCTTGAAACGGTGCCTTCGTCGATCTTTCAGTAGTATTCAACGTTTTTGTAAGCACACAATCAATGCCGAAGGAGACAAATTTAAAATAATTTCAAAAGAAAATTGATCCAGCGCATGACAATACCTACAAAATGGCATGTGCGCCCGGCGAAGACTCAGATCAGCCAAAGTCTTTGCTGTCCGTATGAAGAAAACTAGGGTCCTTAGCTACCCAATGAACGCACAGTGAAGATTCTGATCAGACTGGGCGGATGCACAGGCTGATCTGAGTCTTCGCTGGGCGCACATGCCATTTTGTAGGTTTTGTCATGCGCTGACTCAAATGTAAGCGAAGATACCCAGGAAATGCCACTATCATGAAACACAGCCTTTCAGAGCCACCAGAAGAAGAAAAAAATATATAATGACAAAACAGACGTCGCAACAACGTCGTTTCAACGTCGCTGCAACGTCACGACGTTGCAGCGACGTTGAAACGACGTTTTTAGGACGTTGTGTGTTTGCTGGGTAGGGACATAAACCAGTTTTGCTTTCGCGAAACATCACCTTTAAATCTTATTTGTTTTAAGCAAGCAGTGAAATCACTTTATATCCGAAATAAATCAAAACGATATTTTCGCACAGTGAAAGGGTACGGTATTTTCACTTGTGAAAAATAATATGGTGATGTTTTTTATTGTTTGTTTTTTTTTTTTTTTTTTTTTTGTTTTTTTTTTTTTGTTTTTTTTTTTACTTCTCGTTTCGGATTACTTCTGTTGTCTTTGTTGTTTTCCTAAAAGATGCCGATTCCATTCCATTCCATTCCATTTCGTTTTTTTTTTTTTTTTTTTTTTTTTTTTTTTTTTTTTCGTTGTTATTGTTGTTTTTTAACTCCTCCTACTTCTCTGTTTCTCGGCAAAACTATCAAGTGTTGGTATGCATTTTCTTAATAATGTTAGAATGTTAGGAACATTTTGGTTACGTGTTAAGCACTGAACATCGACGTCCTGGCGTATTGTTTCATGACATTAGTTATACTGTCAGAAGCGCGCATTGGCGTGTAAACAATAAAATGAAAAGAAAAATTAATCGTTTTCAGTGTATACCATAAACAATTTCATCTCGTGTTATAAAAAACATTCAAATTTTCACGAAATTTTCGTGAAAATACTGATGTTTCCATTACACTCGATGAAATAGTTATGGTATTCACAGCAAAAAAGTAAATACCCTCTATGTACCGCCAATTTAAAAAAAAAAAGTTTTATTTTCTCTGAAAAGTGCTTTGATCACTTTAATGAAACATAGTAATAATAGAAATTAACCAGACACCCCTTATTTAGGAAATGGACCTAACAAAAGAAGGTGGAAGAGTCCACTCGGCATAAATGGGTAAAAATCTGATGATTTATCCTACAGACCGCTAAAGCTTAAAGTATAGAAGACGGAACAAGTAATGTATAATAAACGCCCTTTAATCGCATTGTACATCTTTTGGCATTTTATAAGGTTTACCGCGTCTCTCTTCGCAAATTCCTTTGGCATTTTATAAGGTTTACCGTGCGTCTCTCTGACATTTTATAAGGTTTACTGTACGTCTCTCGTGGCCATTTTAGCAGACGACAAATTGATGAAATTTTCTGATTTTTTCCCAGAAAACAGGATTTGACATTTTATACAAACCGACTCCAATTGCACATTGTCTGTATAGGAGACACCCAACGGGCACATGACGTCTATACAACGTCGTCTAAACGTCGATGCAACGTCATGACGTTGAGACGACGTTGTATAGACGCCATGTGTCTGCAGGGCAGTTTGCATGAAATGTCAAATTCTGTTTCATGGGATAAATAAAAAAGAAATGTTTCAGAATGAAGTCTGTTGAAATTTTTATCCAGCGTGCTAAGAGTTAAAAGTACAAAAAAAAAAAAACGGGACAAGTAATGAATGATAAACGACAAACGCCCTTTAATTGTTTTGTGTGCATCTTTTGGCACTGTATAATGTTTACTCTGCATCGACCAAATTAAAAGTGCGCCGGATGGTCTGTCCTCGTAATTTGAGTTTAAACTTGTTTCTCTGGAGTCTGCAGTCACGCACATGCTCTCATTCATTTCCATAAACAAAAAGGAAGAAAATTAAAGTCTTACAACTAATTCAATTTATTGTGAAAGGCATGCCAGCGTGAGCCGTTCATCAGCTACATCGCCTACAAAAACAAAAGACGATATGAAGCTATTTCACAAGCCAGTGGGCAGCAATTGACTGGGAAGTTATTCTATGAAAATCCGTACCGTTTTAGGTTAGCCGCAACGCTAAAAAATATACCTTTGGCCATGTGAGACCATTGAAGATTCAGATGAGCATTGAAGATTCAGCCTGAGCCGATGCGCAGGCTGATCTGAGTCTTTGCTGGGCATATATGTCTAAAGATACATTATGTCACGTTGCTAGTGTATTCATTTATATGCATTTACCATAAACCGGAGCTCCGCGCTTGAGCAAACGATGGATTCTGATCAACAGCTGCAAAGTGCTTTGACTTTCAACCAGCTCATGTATTAGACACCTCAAATGTTTTTTTGTTTTTTTTTTTTCAAATATTATATGGTATCGCATTTACCCTTAATTATCAAATTGGTCTTGGATTTATTTAAATACTGTGATATCGCATTTAACTCTCGCATGGGTTTGTTTGAATACTGTACTATCGCTTTAACCCTCAAATGAGTTTGTTCAAATACTGTGATATCGCATCAACACTCAAATGGGTTTGTTCAACTAATGTGATATCGCATTAACCCACAATTGGATTTGTTCATATACTGTGATATCGTATTGACCCTCAATTTGATTTGTTCAAATACCATGATATCGCATTAAACTCTCAAAGGTTTTTGTTCAAATACTTTGATATTGTATTACCCCTCAGATAGATTTGTTAAAAATACTGTGATATTAACACTAAAATTTTCAATGAGGTCTCAGCAAACAGTCAGACGCCGCATTTTCGCACATACCAAGGGATATGTTCATAGTTTAGAATAAATATGGTAGGGAGTGATGGTAACGGTGTTTGATGTCCGAGTATTAAGAGTACTTACATTATTATTTATTAAGATAAAACAAATGTTACGTATATTACTCTAGACTGTGAAAGGCAAATTAATACTAGCATGTCGATTTTAGATTTTGCAGCGCATATTTCCAGTAAGCATTCTACAAAAATCTATAGCGGACCGTTATCGGCCCGTCAAGGTAACTGTCAGGCTGATAACGGCCTGCTGTAGATTTATAAAGAATGCTGGCTTGGTTACCTCGGATTTGTGGTAGAAATACACGTAAAAGTACACAAGAGTCAGTTTATTTTTGTTGCAATCAACTGTCAAACACAAGACACTTGCAACGGCACTGTAGGTGACATTTGTGGAGTTATATTTGTATACTTTGATGGATAAAGATTTTGAAATAACATCCTATTCAGTCGAGAAAGCTATATTTTGAAGAAAAAAAATACTGTTAGTGAACTGTATTTTGGAGTAGCACATGTTTTGTTGTCAATAAAATACAGTTTGAAAGGACATTCTACTTTGTCGATAAAACTACAGGAAATTTCCGGTATTGAGACCACTAAAAAATATAGATCACTCCACAGTTTTAGCCAGTTCCATTTATTATTATTATTATTTTATTAATGTTCTACACTGCTTCAGTTAAGAGGGGGTATCCGCATATTTTCTTATTTCTCCATAAAAACATATGTTGTGAGTACTCATTAGAAACAATTTTTTTGTGGAAAAATAAGAAAATGTCAGTATTTTGGTTGAAAAAAAAAACACACTTTATCTGGAACTATGTTTTACATTCAATATCAAGACCACCCCACTAATAAGACCACTTTTAGTCAGTACCAAAGGTGGTCTTAATAACAGTTTATGATGTCGATAATGTTTTTTGTTTTTTTGTTTTTTCTTGCCACAATTTGATCTGCAGCGTGAGACAACGTACCTTCTAACATGTGCACAAATCGAAGACTCAAACAAGGCTGCGCATTAGCGCAGTCTGATCAGAGTCCATCACGAAAACATACCTTTATAATTTGACCCCCTAAAACTTTTACATAGCAAAACTGGGCTTTACAGGGGTATACATTATATTTCTTATTTCTGCTCAAAAACATAGATTGTGGGTACTCGTTAGAACCGCCTCGACGAGGCGGTTCTAACGAGTACCCGCAATCTATGTTTTGAGCAAAAATGTGAACATATCAGAATTTTTATCTGAAAATATTCAGTTTTGGTGGTTAATTTTTCAATATGATTGAATAGGCGTGTGTTCGAAATGCTGATCAGAGTCTGTGTTGTCCGCATGAAGAAACTTAGCATCCTTGACTATCTAAAATACGCCCAATGAAGATACTAATCAAACTGTGCGACTGTGCAGGAGGATCTGAATCTTCGATCGGCGCATATGTCCAAATGTGCGTTTTCTGACGTTGTGGCTCAAATGCGCCCAAACCCAACAAATGATCAGACGATTTCATTTAGACCGTCTTTGTCATAGATCAATTTGACAAGACTAATTTCTGTTGACACTGTATCGTTTGTTTTGTGAGTTTCTACTGTTAAGCCGCGTTCTATTGAGACAATCTTGTTAATAGCATTCCCAAATTTCAGATATTTCCAACATTAATCATCGGAAGTCTCTCCGAAAACACACCAAGCACCATCCTTTGTAAGTAATTAAAGGTTATAGCAAGGTCATATAACTTGAAGGCATGACATATACCTATTTACCCTCTTATAATGAAAGGTTATACCAAGGTCATATAACCTGAAAGCTAGACTGGCTTTAGTCTCCAGTGACTACATATTTATTCTTACAATCCTCTTTGATACATCCACTAAGATAATCCCAATATAATAGTATGATTATAAAGGCTATTCAGTAGATAAATCTAGATATTCATTTCACTATCAAAAGAGAAATTAGAATAGAAAAGTTCTTAGTTTCATTTGATTCTATAGGTACAATTAATGCATTTAGGATGTCATTGTTTAATTCAATATACTATTGCTAGTCTACTTGAAGGCATAACAAATATCTTTTTACTCTCTTATAATGAAAGGTCATAGCAAGGTAATATAACCTGAAGGCATGACCTATACATATTTACCCTTATAATGAAAGGTCATAGCAAGGTAATATAACCTGAAGGCATGACCTGTACCTATTTACCCTTAAAATGAAAGGTCATAGCAAGGTCATATAACTTGAAGGCTCTACAAATACCTATTTACCCTATTATAATGAAAGGTCATAGCAAGGTCATAGGTCATATAACTTGAAGGCATGACAAAAACCTATTTACCCTCTTATAATGAAGGTTCAAAGCAAGGTCATATAACTTGAAGACATGACATATGTATATATAGAGGATCTTACATGACATGTCATTTCATATGAAATTTATGAACGATCCTTCGTTGATCTTCATAAATTTCATATGAAATGACCACATATGACTTTTAAACTATATTTTATGGCTGTAGAAGAGAACACATAACGTTACCATAGACGGCGTGATGACACTATGGATAACAGAGTGTTATGTAACGTATGCTCATATCATTTTTATGATATGACGTCATCAACTTAATAATACCGTCGTCATAGGATAAACCTGAAAGCTATTTTTAGTAATTTCTGCGGGAAATATAATTTATAATTCACAGGCGGAAATATTTCCTGTAGAACGTTATCACGCCGCGCGACGAAGGTAGATGACGTAACGTCGCAAAACGTATTGACGTCATTTGTAAGAGAATAAAATAGAATCCGAAGAAAAAAAATCATTTTTATGATATGTAATATATTAAGTTAATACACACTGAGTATAAAATAGAGGAAACATTTGCCTCGAAACTTGCAAATCTTATAAGCAAACGTGTGTTATGCACTTGTTTGTTTGTCGGATTTGCTAATCTCTCGGGAAATATTTCCTGTATTTTAAACTCAGGGTACATTAACCTCATTTTACTCTATCGTCTTGACAGACAGGAGTATGAAAAAAAGCAGACCCAGATCGGACGTTGTAAACTGTTAATCACTCAGTCAGTAGGCCTACCTTCCAGACATATCAGGCACTCCAAAGCAGTACAGTCACCATCCTTTATAAGTACTAAAAGGTCGTACGAAAACCACTTAAGTTGTAAACATGGCATATACTGAATTGGCCTTAAGTATTCGGACATGCAGGTCGGAACAAAAAGTCCGGAACCAGATCAGATGTCGCGTTCAGCGGTGTCTGATCTGGTTCTACACTTTTTGTCACTTAGTCTGTATCTTCTAAGCATATTATCAGGTACAAGGTGGCTCTGTCACGTGGTTTTTTTGGAAGGGTACACACTTTTTTAACGTTAAAATCGCTCGATTCAAGGTAAGGAAATTGCACTTTTCTCAGGTTATATACAACCGATTTTCATAAAACAAAGTACATTGCATATTCTAATATGAGCACTATTCAAAAGCATACAGCATATTCATATTCTGCATGCAGCATTTGCAAACATTCAAAGCAAATGTAATTTTCGCGACGGAAATGTTGGAAGTGTCACACTTTCATTTGCTTCGAATGTTTGCAAAGGATTTAAACAAGCTGTATGTTTATGAAAAGAGCTCATATTCGCATATGCGATGCACTTTGTTTAATGAAAATTGGTCGGATATAAAGAGTGCACCCCTCTTAAAAACCACGTGACGTAGCCACCTTGAGATAGCGTAAAGGAATTTAAGTTTTGAACTGATTTAATGTATCTCAATAGTTAACCCTTTTATGCATGTCTTCCCTAAAAACGGACATTGACAAACAGTATAGACCCTGATCAGACGCCACAGAGCGCGGCGTCCGATCAGGGTCTTTATGTTTGCATTAAATGCAGAAATCTCTACAAAATACGTTATAATAAAAACTAACCATAAACTCCTTATGTATGTAATGGAGCTGTCCAAAAGAGGAGGTAGATAAGTCCACTTGATATAAATGGGTAAAAACGATAATAACACAACTGCTCGTAGCAAGGGGCGGATTCAGAGTGGGTTCGGGGGATTCAGTTGAACCCCTCTTTGACTCAAAATTTCATTTTCATGGAAAAGTTTTGATAAATTTGGGATACCGTATTTACCCTAAATATCCACATCCCTTACGTTGTACCTTATACGTCTCTTCAAATGAAAGCACCGCAAGCATAACTGATCTCCAAATTTGATGAAAAACCCTTGTTATTTATTCAAGTTATCATGCGGAAACGAAAATATGGGCGTATCTCGGGCGGATAACTCCGTAAAAATTTGACGAAATTTGCCCATTAGCAATCCCAAAGCAGATCTCCTTAATGTCAATGCATATAGCAAGTTTGGTGAAAATCCCTTGTTATTTACTCAAGTTATAGTCCGGAAAAGAAAATATGGGCGTGTCTCGGGCAGATAACTCCATCAACAATTGACGAAATTCGCCCATTAGCAATCCCAAACCAGATTTCCACACTATCAATGCACATACCAAGTTTGGTGAAAATCCATTGATGTTTATTCAAGTTATCATCCGGAAACGAAAAACGGACGGACGGACGGACGTACGACGGACTGACGGACGGACAGACGGACGGACTCACGGACGACCAACGTGAAACCATAATACCCCGCCACAATTGTGTGGCGGGGTATAAAAAGTGCATTTTCAACCTATGAATGTGTATAAAATTGCTGGTCGAGTGGCAAACAGTGTAGACCCTGATCAGACGCCGCGTTCTGCGGAGTCTGATCTGGGTCTACACTGTTTGCTCAGGCCTGTCTTTCCGAATACGTAGAGAAGATATGGTAATTTGATCAAATGGAACCCCTCAGAAAAAATTCTGAAACCGCCCTTGTCGTAGCGAGTTCCATAATGAGGTCCTTTAACTCATTACAACATCATACAAAGTTGATGAAAAGTCCTCTGTTACAGAAAAATTCAAAGCAATATTAGATGTTACGAAAGTATAAGATATAACATGGATAATTTGTTTGTGTTGAGGTTTCAAGGCCAAGTCAATCCTATAGGGTCATGTCGAGCGCGGTCAGTTTACCTAACCACACTTTTACTAGACAGGCTCCTGTAGCGGTTAACCAGTATTGTGCACATTCTTTCGCCAGAAACTGACAACTGCCCTTCTTGAATCAGCGAAAGGGAGAGAATGACCCTAGAAGATATTTCATGATCAATCTTCATGAAAGAATGTTGCCGACCAGGCGGGGTCGAACCTACAACCTCCTGATCACCATCGAACGCGCATCCAACTGACCCACCGAGGCCGGCAGCATGGATGTTACGCGGCAGACTACATGCTTAGTTTTTAACACAACCATGGTTGATAGCTATTCTTTCCTCTTTAATCGAACGACCTAAACCTTCCGTTAGGAGATATTAAGTGTTTGTTCGGGCTTTATCCGTTTTTAACAAGTGTTTTTCTTTAGCTCTGGCCCCGGGGTTATAAAACTTTTTTCATGCTCAACTCAGCTGAGCATGCTAATCTAAAATTACCAATAATTGCAAATTCTTTCTTGCTAAACATCGCAGAGCATGAAAAATTCTCTGCTAATAAATATGAAAGTACCAACTATTGTTGGCATTTTCATATTTATTAGCAGAGTAGCAGAGAAAATTTCTTGCTCAGCTGAGTTGAGCATGAAAAAAAAGTTTTATAATCTCAGGGTCTGGCTGTCACTGTCAGGTGTACGCTACGCGCCCTCGCCCTTGTTTCATCACAGTAATCAAAATTTTATTTGCATGTTTTTGTTGCTGTTCTTTGCCGTTCTGTTGTTGTTTGTTAAGTTTCACTGAATAAGTTATGGGGCCCCGATGTGAATCGAACGACTTATGTATTTATTTTTTACGCTATTTGTATTCTAAAAATATCAAACTTAAATCGAATTTTACGGCCTAAAACTGCAACATAGAGCTGGCAACATTTATGCTTAACACACACCTTAGCTGTGAAACAACTCAGTGTCCGCTGGTGAAGAAAAGCGTTATGGAGACTAAAAAGAAAATAAACTGATTTTCACAGCAGGTGTATTGGTCTGGCATATGGCTTGGCCTTTTCGAAGTACTCGACAATTTATTTACAGTCGAGCGTTAATGACTCGAATATCTTTGGGACCATGGAAATTGTTCTAGACATGGGTAGTGCGAGCCATTGAGGGTTAATCACCGCACCAGTTCTGACGGCAATTGGAAATAATTTAGGGATGTGCCTTTTGGATGAGGCGATTCCAATGGGTAAACACAACATACATTTTCATGATAGAATAAGAAAATTTCTCGAAAATTTCCTAAAACATTTGTTTTCTTGAGCTTTCGGAAGAGTTTCCTAGGGACTGAAAAACGAGCTCGAATCACATGTAAACGAGCCATTGGTGTTCGAGTCATCGAAGGTTTACTGTATTTCGAAATTTCTAATATAAACAACCTCTTTATAACATTATTGTTGGGGTCCAAACAAAAAATGTTTAGAATATATGGAAAAATGACCATTTATGGTCATTTTTCCATATAATTTATACATTTTTGGGACCCATCTTTGAACCGTGTTATATCCAAAACCGTGTTGTAACGAACCGTGTTATAAAGAGGTTAATGTGTATAAGGTTATTTGGAATAAATATACCTGGAGATTTTGCCATCATTTTTCAAAATGAGACTAAGCTTGCTCACCGCAATTTGCTTGCCTAGTATTGGTTCCCTTTCAAAATCGGGGCTACTCCCTGAGGGATCTATATCAATCCTTTAGCAAGACCAATTAAGACGGGCGGTAAATATTTCCACACCAGAGTTATATCCCTTGAATGTATATATATTCCCTTAAGATTAGCCATTGCCATTTCAGAAGCGCTTATGAAAACAAAGAAAGATAAATATTTCTAAGAGTGCGTCCAGAATTTGTCTAGAACACAATCTATTAATATTCTTATCCATTTTAGTCGGGAAAACTCTAAAAGGCTAATGAGCAAATAGTGCAGATCAACATCAGATTTTACACTTTTTGCATTAAATAAAGAATTCCTATAGACGTATTAGTAATAAAAACTAACAAGACATCCTGCTATTGGAAATAGATCGGTCCAAAGAGTAGGGGTACAAGAGTCCACTCGACGTATATGGGATAATTTAGATATTCTAAAAGTCTCATCTGGATAGAGTTCCGTTATCTGCCAATACGAACATAAAGGTTGTTTTGTTCACTCTCACGAATTGCAGTGGCTCGGACAGCTTTGGGACCATGAAAATTTGTTCTAGACATAGGTAGTTCGAGCACTGTAGTTAATCATAGCGCCAGGTCGGGAGGCAAATTGAGGATAATGTAGGGACGTCTCTTCGATCTTCTATAAAATAATAGAATGTTGAGTGTATATATTAGAATTACCTCGATGAGGCGTTTAAATGAGTTGTCAGAATATACACTTTCATGATCAAATAATACAGTGAGAAAATTTCCCCAAAATATCCCTAAATATTTGTCTTCTTGAAAAAAGAATTTCCTAGGGACTCAAAAACGAGTTCGAATCCGCCATGGTAAATGAGCCATCGGTGTGCTAGTCATTTAACTTTTACTGTAACTGGCAAAAGACACTCCTTTTTAACATAAGCGATGTTTTAAATCTTTTGAACAGTAAATTCCGTTCGGGTATGTCAGGCCAAATAACTAAAGGTAAAATGTGACAGTGTCCGTTGTCTGCCCCTTCAATAAAATTATCTTGTTTTTTGTTTATTTTTTTTTTTAATACGCAATATTTACGACTAACTACATTCTATACCCAGTCTTTACCGATTAATCAATCTGTAAAGAATATTCTTTACCCAATCCCTACTGATTAATAAATCGGTAAGGAACATTCTATACCTAATCTTTACCGATTAGTTAATAATAGCTTTACCGATTCATTAATAGTTGAGAAACCTTCTACACCCAATACAGTGACATTCTACACCCAACCTTTACCGATTACTAAATCGGTAAGGATTGGGTGTACAACGTTACTGCAAATGTTCTCACCAATATTAATAGCATTCTATGTATTTCCATTTTTCCGAAGAATTGCATATGAAAAACAATTAAACGTAAGTTGCTTTTATTACTAGGCCAAAAAGAGATCAATTACACATTATATTTTTACTGCGTATTCGGAAAGAAGAGTGAGCAAGCAGTGCAAAATCAGATCAGACGCCACAGAACGCGCTGTCTTCACTCATTAAGAAAACACGCCTATTCAAATATATTGAAAATTTCACTACCAAAAACTGGAAGTTTCCAGATAAAAAATCCTGTATTTTTCATATTTCTGCTCCAAATATAGATTGTGGTTACTCGTTAGAACCGCCTCGCCGAGGCGGTCCTAACGCTCGGCGGTTCTAATGAATACCCACAATCTATGTTTATAAGCAGAAATAAGAAAAAAAATGTATACCCCTGTAAACCCCAGTTTTACTATATAAAAGTGGGGTTAAAGGGAGTCAAGAGTTATTTTGTGATGTGTTTGTCGCTAATCCATTAATGTTTTCGATTTATCAACACAGTTATCAGTTATTTTATTTCATAATCTAGATAAAATATTATGTTTTATATTTCTAGCTGTACTACGGGTAGTAAACCAGTGGTAGGGGACCTTTTTGACACATTTTTAGTGTATTTTAAAGCAACTAGTAAACTTCATAATAACTCATTTTATGTTGGAAAGAACTTGTAAGGAGGCTATGCCGTGTCAAAACTCTTGTCAAACTCTTATCTTATCTCGCCCGAATTTTTGCACGTTTTGATAATATTTTGGACTGTTTTTTTTTTGTTGTTTTTTTTTGTTTTTTTTGGAAGCTGTCTCATAATATGTCGAATATAACTTTTTGTCTACTTTTGCTCGATCAGACATTCTTGGAAACTTTCTAGCATATTTTGGACGAAAAAAGTAGTGTAGTATATATATATATATATATATATATATATATATTATATATATATATATATATATATATATATATATATATATATATATATATATAAATATATATATATATATTTAACACGGATCCCTTTACAAAATCCTTCTTACATATAAATATGTGTATGGTAAAAATTTACTAACACTATATAAGTGCTAGATTATAAGATAGATATGTCAGTACTTAAAACTTGGTCAAACAAGCCGAAGAGCGTTAAAATACTATATCAAACTACGCTAACCCCTTCTCAGTACCTGGACTACTACTACAGAGATTTTTATATTTCACAAATTAACTTGTGTCATAAAAGTCGAAAAACAGTATACATATTAAGAATGAGTAAAGTGTTTAGGTTGAGCAATTTTGCATTAGGTATTTTCAGAGGACCAATTTTTGGCTTTATACACACATATTACGCTTTTCATATGAGGAACAACTGCGCAAGGCAAATATGAAAGTATTATTAAAACGCGAATACTTCTTACTTAACCACTCTCTGGATGGCAAATTGATTATATTTTCCCAGAAAATATGCTTTAACATTTCATGCAAATTGTTTCCTTTGCATGAAATATTAAAGCCTATTTTCTGGGAAAAAATACATAAAATATTTCAAAATGTTGTTTGCTGATATTTTTATCCAACAGTCTGCGCTGTAATATTAACTACCACTTACCTTTTACAACGAACATGTGTCTGCAAACTCCTATCACTGTATCTTTTCTTTAGAAACTATGTAATCTTTACTTGCTCTTCTAAGTCACAACTTATCTGTTATAGTATACAATATGCGCTAAATGATTTTCCGGTTCTGCCAGACAAAACACATTTACATTGTTCCGACAAAACTCGTTTAGTGTATACTAATTACATGTACCTGTACTTAATTGCAAAACAACAAAGTAATATTTTTAATTCGGGAATTACTCTCACGTCAGCTATAACAACATAGTTTGGTCCGTTTCAAGACACAATAAGCTTTCTTTCGGCAGCTTTATGTTGCTCTTGGTAGTGGTTACAACAGGAAAGCTATTGTACGATTGAGCATGATCATTTGCAACAGGTACCTATAAGAGTCTTTGAGCAGTTATAATTCTATTGGGAAAGAAACACACTCGATTGGTTATTCGTTTTGACGCCAGCATTGCATTAACCATTTACCACTCTCTGGCAAACTCAGCAGACGAAAAACTGATGATATTTTTCTATTATTCCCATAAAACATGATTTGGCATTTCTTGCAAATTGTCTCCATTGGAGACAATTTGCAAGAAATGCCAAATCCTGTTTCGTGGGAAAAGTGAGAAAAATATTACAAAATGTCGTCTGCTGAATTTTTTACGCAGCATGCAAAGTGTTAACTGTAAGCATAAATCTTCACTACAGTGACGTGTGATACGTAACTGTTGCAGGAAAAACAATGTGGACCCGTCATAATTGAAGTAGATCACTGAGTAATGTTTCTTGATTCCAGTCTTTGCTTAAATTATGTTGAATGAAACCAATTTAAGCCTAGCGTCCCATAAAAGGGAAATTGGCAAACAGTGTAGACCCAGATCAGACGCCGCAGAACGCGGCGTCTGATCAGGGTCTACACTGTTTGCATTGAATTCAGGAATTTCTTTGAAACATGGTAATAACAAAAACTAACCAAACACTCCTTATATTGGAAATGGACCAATCCGAAGTGTGAAGGTAGAAGAGTCCATTAGGCGTAAATGGGTTAAAGGGCATTGATACACTTTGCACATTTCTGCCTCTTTGTACTAGGGAGACACTTGTTGCGACTTCCCCTTTGCTTTTCTGCACAGAAGCCAATTCTAAAAGGGATGAAAACCTCCCCTTAAACCGTATCACTTGCTCTTAACTGTTTTGGTGCCAAATTTCAGACGACATTTGTCGTTTGCTTTTTTTATGTTAGCAAACCATGGCTTGGAAAGACGTTTACATGTGAAGTTGAAAGACTGAATATCAAACAGTGAAGATCCAGATTAGACGGCTCATTGAGCCGTCTCATCTGAATCTGTGCTGTTTGCAAAAGTCTGCTATTATCTCCTGTGGCAGTGAAAGAGTAAAGTCAACACAGGTAATGTTTTTGTTTTGTTTTGTTTTTGATTTATTGTCTCATTTACTCCGCAAAATAGGACCCAACTTCATTTGAATTACCAAACAATCACTCAACATTTAAAACAAAGCCATTGTTCCAGCGTTGGTTGAATCAACGTTGAAGCAACGTTGTTTCAACGTTGCCTGTCCGCTGGCAATATTGTATTTCGTGCAGAATGTAAAACACAGCACACACAAGCAGCAGTTTGATCGGTGGTTTTCACTGTTTGTCCCTCAGTTAACACCTTCACACACGACAGCAGAAGGTCAATTATTATTATTATTATTATTATTATTATTATTATTAATAATAACTTTATTTCCAGAGGATAACATATTTGGCACAAGTGCCAGTCTAACATATGGTCCTCAATTTTACAAAAACAAATATGCATGATGATTTAAAATCACTCCACAAATCAATTAAAGCATGCTTATATAAAACATATTCACAAATTTAAACAAAGTAAAATGACTCGTTCTATGTACACAATTGAACACATAATTTAAAAAAAACCTCAGACTATCAGCAGATGGATGGTAAGAAACAGTGCAATATTAGCTTTTGTTTGTTTGTGTTGAGGTTTTACGGCCCAGTCAACCTAATGGGGTCATGTCGAGCGCGGTCAGTTTACCTAACCACACGTTTACTGGGCAGGCTTAGTTCTCTAAGCGGTTAACCAGTACTGTGCACATTCTTTCGCCAGAAACTGACAACTGCCCTTCTTGAATCAGCGTAAGGGAGAGAATGACCGTAGAAAATATTTCATGATCAATCTCCACGAAGGAATGTTGCCGACCTCGGCGGGGGTTGAACCCGCGACCTCCTGGTCTCCAGTCGGACGGCGCATCCAACTGAGCCACCGAGGCCGGCGCAATATTAGCTAAAACCAGATAAATATAAAATGTGTGTTATGAATACTTTGAAATATTTACTTTGCTAAATTTAAGTTTCCACTGGCTTAAAGTTGTTGCATTTATATTGTTCGATATATAAGATGTTTTATCACTGATTTGCCATGGTATTTAAAATTTTTGTTTAAGAATTCAGATCATGTTTGATAACATGATTATTAAGAAATAGCCAGATATTAAATTGCATCTAAGAGTTATCACGTATAAAATTTGTAAGATTCATATATGAAGAGGTCCTGGTATCACAGTAAGTCGAAGATCACAGACTGTTGAATTAATTGATCATTGTTCATTTAGGTTCGCACCAGACTCGGCATTTTTTATAAGATTGTTCATGTGTCATATTAGAGGAGTCCCTGGGGGAACCAAACCTGAAAATTTGAGGCCAGTCTAGTCTGTTTGTCCAAACTCTGCCCCATCCGACGGCCCGGTACCCTCCGAGGGGCTCCAATAACATGAGGTCATTCGTCATCATCTTGAAGCCCGCACCTTATGACAGTTTACAGAACATATACATGAGCGCAATATTTATAGCTTCCTCCAACTTGAAACAAAAACATTTTCAGAAATAATGCATGCTGGAGTCATTGGATAGGAGTGTTTGTTTTAATCACTTCTTTTTAAGCTTTTAAAAGCAAGCACATCCTACATGTAGCACTGTCTTAGTTCATATTGATATGATACTGTGCGTACTACAGCATCAGCAGGCAATGTTCATACGCATCGGTCATGCACCACAGAGATGTATACAACGTGGAGCAGACAGCATGTGGCAGACCCAGTGTCTAGACAGCATGCAGCCTATTAAAAGGAGTATGGTAAGTAGTTGAAAAGTGTATTACCGTATAATGAATATTGTCATGTTGGCTAGCGTGACAGTTGTTTACAATTCCCTGGCAATTATCTTATTATTTTATTTGTTGTTTACTAACAAACATTTGCTTTTAAAAATAAGATTGATCTCCCAATGAGTTCATTACTTTGTTGGCTTGAAAACAAATTTTACTTCACTAAAATATTACAGGTTATAGAGTTGTTACGGTCCGTATTTTAAGAGCTCCTGGCCGTATAACCAATCGCACGTGCTTTATGTGGAGAATGGTCTATATTAGGTGAAATGTATACGTCTATGCCGTCACACCCCAGTCAGCATTCTACGTAAATCTATATCGGGCCGTCATCGGCCCGTCAGGGTAGCTGACGGGCCGATGACGGCCCGATGTAGATTTACGTAGAATGCTAGCTGGGTCTATATCAGGCGCTTTTTTCAACCGTATTTATGCCATTGTTTTTATGATCCCTAACCCATCAGAAGTGGGACATATTGATTTTGGTGCGGACCCCGTTGGCGATGACGTTGGCGTTGGCGTTGGCGTTGGCATTGGCATTGGCGTCGGCATGACACTGCCTTGTCTGCATAATATTTTGTGAACCAGTGGTTGGATTCTTACCAAATTTCCATGGACATATAATTGGGACATAACAAGGAACTGATTAGATTTTGATGGTTGGATTCTTACCAAATTTCCATGGACATATAATTGGGACATAACAAGGAACTGATTAGATTTTGATGGCCTTGATCTTTTTTACAAAGCTACAGCAATACAAAACTGAAAATTCACGATTTGGGAACATCTATTTTCTCTGAAAACACCAATCTTTACTCCTTTTTTTTAAATTTCTCCATGGAAACATGCATACTCTATATAAATGCGTCGCAACGAGGTGCTTCTAGTTAGTACATCACGAAAACATACCTATATAATTTTGACCCCCTTAAACCCCACTTTTATATAGTATAACTGGGGTTTACAGGGGTATACATTATTTTTCTTATTTCTGCTCAAAAACATAGATTGTGGGAACTCGTTAGAACCGCCTCGTCGAGGCGATTCTAACGAGTACCCACAATCTATGTTTTCAGCAGAAATATGAAAAATATCAGATTTTTTTTTAACTGAAAATTTTCCTTTTTTGGTTGTAAAATTTTCAATATATTTGAATAGGGGTGTTTTCGTAGATAAACAACTAGTGTTTTTGTAGAAAGAGAAGAAAATGTCTATGTGGGCATCCCTTTTATCTAGAGCTGTGAAATGCATAATATTTCGATTATAACGCAAAAAAAAAATGGGAGGAAAGTAATGGTTATACAGCATATTAAGATTGATCGTCACGAAAACACGCCTATATAATTTTAATCCTTTTTAACCCCACTTTTATATAGTAAAACTGGGGTTTACAGGGGTATACATTTTTTTTCTTGTTTTGCCAAAAAAAAAATAGATTGTGGGTACTCGTTAGAACCGCCTTGCCGAGGCGGTTCTGACGAGTACCCACAATCTATGTTTTGAGCAGAAATATGAAAAATATCAGATTTTTTTAATCTGAAAATTTTCCGTTTTTGGTTAAAAATTTTTCAATATATTTTAATAGGCGTGTTTTCGTAATGTTTTAGCAAATTTTATAAATAACCGAAATAGCAAACAAATTGAAAAGAGGTTCTCAAACAGCAAATCTCTGACTGTTCACGAACAATGTATACCCCTGCATGCACCCCAGCGCCGTTTCGCTATATATAAAGGGGGGAAGGGACGGTGTGGGTGCGTATATATTTTATAATCTTGTTAACCAAATGAGCTGCAACATGAGAAAAAAAGCCTTTTGAGGTGCGTCTAAAGATGACCAATCAGCCTGCGCATTCGTGCAATCTGATCCGACTCGTCGTTATAGACATGAAGAAAAAAAACTTTTCATCCTTGGCTACCTTAAATGCGCCAAGTAAAATTTCTGTTGAGACTGCGCGAATGCGTAGGCTGATCTGAATCTTCGCTTGGTGCACATGTCCGACGGTACATTTTCTGACACTGCTACCCAATTTTTTATTGCATTTAACCCTTGTCCTGCTGAAACCGGATATATACCCTGCCTTTGCAAACAGTGTAGATCCAGATCAGTTGGCTTTTGAAGAAGCCAACTGATCTGGATCTGCACTGCTTGCCATTCAGTATTTGAATTTGTATCAACAACCTGGATCAAGTAATCTGATTGGCGGAAAACTAGAAGCGGTCTTGGCATATTACTTTGTTTAGCATAACAAGGGTTAAACAACACCATACCAAGAAGCTGTATCGTGGTAATATGGAGGGCGCACAAGCTAAAGCAAGGAGGCACAGGATACATAAATAAAAGTCAACACATAAGCCACAGCTCAAATTGGCGAATTTGGACAAGTTTGTGATATTTATGATTTTGTGCATGTTACCGTAAATAAAAGCCTCTCGGAAGGAGACGGTCATTCACAAATGTACTTACAATGGCCCGAATATTAAATCTCCAGGCAGTAAAATGTGTTTCCCGCTACCTTACAGCAACACAACCACGAAAACTTGCTACGAGGGCAAGTCAATAAGTAACCAGCCTATCCCATTTCCAATTGACCGAGCCACCAAAGATTTTTATGCCTTGTTTCAATACATATTTTAGGCCTGAGGGCAAAATTGCACCCTTATCGTGTCATTCACTCATAAGACATTGAATGTCAAACATGGCTAGCGATGCAAAAGTAAGCTTCTCGTCAAAAGTTGAGTACCGTGCTGTAATTCGGTACTTGTATTTGAAAGGGAAAACAGGTCAGGAAATACATTGCGAGTTGACCAATGTTTATGGGTCTTCTGCACCATCGTATGCACAAGTTAAATTCTGGGTTGGGGTATTCAAACGCAGTAGAACGTCTTTAGAATATGAAACAAGGTCTGGACACCCATCAGATGCCACCGATGAAGAAATGTGTAACAAAGAACGGGATCTGGTGTACTCTGATAGGCAAATTAAGTTGGAAGAAATAGCGAATGCATTACACATTCACACGGTTTCAACAACTTTACATGATCGCTTGGGTATGCACAAGCTAACAGCCCGTTGGGTAGCAAAATCCCTTAGCGACGAGCAAATGGCAACCAGAGCATCAGTATACAGCGCATTGTTGAAGCGGTTTAGGTCAAAGGAAGATGATTTTCTTTCACGTCTGGTGACTGTAGATGAGACCTGGGTCCATTATCATGAGCCAGAGAATAAAGCTCAAAGTCGCCAGAGTGTAGGGCCGGGGTCTCTGAGGCCAAAGAAGTTCAAAACGCAACCCTCTGCTGGCAAGGTGATGGCAACTATATTTTGGGATGCACAAGGCGTTATTATGTTGGACTTTCTAGCAAAGAAAAGTACAATAACAGGTGCGTATTATGCAAACTTGCTCGACTAACTGAGAATTGTAATCCGTGAAAAACGCCGAGGTAAACTCTCCAAAGGGATTCTGCTCAAAAAGGACAATGCGAGAGTCCACACTTGCAAAATTGCAATGGATGCTGTTGAGCGGAATGGGTACGAGCTAATACCGCATCCCGCCTCATCTCCGGACTTAGCTCCTAGTGACTATTTCCCATTCCCAAACTTGAAAAAGGATATCCGTGGACGTCATTTCCGGTCTAACGAAGAAGTCGTGGCGGCAGTTGAGAAGTGGGTCAGAGACAAGGACCCTGGCTTCTTACCCAGTATCTTTAATAACAGATCCATAACTTCATCAATACCTGATTATTTTGAAAATAAGGAACCTCCAATCATTTGTTGTCAATATAACACGCCTATAAGAGGCACTATTTTCAATTTCAATAAACTTGTATCAGATCTTGACATTCATACTAACACCCCTGACATACGGGATTGTAAAGACTCCATGTTTATTTATCTTAAATCGTTTCAGGTTTAAGATTTCGTAAAATAGTTTATAAGGGCCTAAAATACACATTGATTTTGATAAATATAGGGAAGAAAAAGCTTCTGCATTGAACGATTTTGGAATCGATGGTATAAACGAGAGCATGTTGAGCTTGATGCTTTAAAGCAATGAAAATTAAACATTAAATAATGGTATCTATAATCGTATCAAATTTTATTCCCAAAATAATAATATATTACCACTTAAACCTAAATCTACTTTCCGTCACATGACAAGTTTTTCTCTTAGAAAAAAAGTGGCAAAAAAAAAATCATGCTCTCAACTGATAATTCAACCAGATGTTTTATGGCTACTGCCCTCAACTCTCCTACACTAATGAGTCTGTTCACAACAGGTGGTATTACCAGATTTACCTGGGGAACTACTTTTCTGATAACACTGGTTCCCTGCACTGCAAAATATAGTCTTAAAATTATTATTTGTTAACATAGGAAACCATTTAAAATTTGTAATTTGATTAATTTTTGATGCGGATGTAGATTTTGGTATCAGTTTTGAGCTTCTTCATTGTGTTTTATATTTAAGAATTTTGTGTGCATGTTTCTAGTTATCTGTCTTCTCAGTATTGCTTAACTAATTGCATAACAGAGCATCACTTTATTGGTAACTGGGCAGAGTTTTATGGTCTCAGTCATCAGAAACATATGAGAAAGCAATACCCCACTATCCGGACTTTGATATAGTAATTGTCGAGTTAGTGGGGGTCAAATTCTCTAAGAGAAAAACATAGCATGATTTGAAGCTGGGTATTCAAGAACTTAATTTACACCGGGCGGCGTATCTATTTGAGGTTGTTTTTGTAAAATGTGTATGCATTTGGAGAACATCGGTTTTCTTCCAGTTTTATGGGGTTCTTAGTGGGGTTATATATAACTATTCACCCACCCATTTTTATTATTATTATTATTATTATTATTCAAAGTCACACTTTTGCAGCAGAGAACTGTGCTATTAGTAACATAGTGAAATAAAAAATGGGAAGTACTCTGTAGAATGAATGTAGCAATGTAGGTTTTGCTCATTTAAGAGAAATGAGCAGTTTTCCCATAGGAGCCCCAATTTGACCATTCGACCTGAAATGAGCTTGTTGCTGTCAATATTCGTACACGTTTGAATTTTTTCATTTCGTTTTTCTTTTCTTTTTTCTTCTTTTTTTTTTTTTTTTTTTTTTTTGTCGTACTACGAAGAAGAAACAAAAGATATTTTTCTTTGTTTATGATTGGAAATATGCATTCTCAAATCGAACGGATTATAAGCTGGTTTAATAATACAGTTTAATTTGATATTCAAGCATGGAAAGATTTGGGCCGAAAGAAAACGTAATGAGTGGAGACAAAAAAAACGAAACATTGCTACAGAGATGATTTCGGATATAGTATGTTCGGCCTAGGCTATGGATGGCGACATGTAATTATGTATGCGGGCCAGAAAACAGACTATCATAATTGATTTTTTTTACATGGCTCTGATAACGTCTATAATGTTTTTATCGTTGAGTATTGCGATAATTTATATAATTACAACCTTTCATAAATTATATCATTTTTTCACTATACTACGATCTATAGGGAGCTAAGTATTGCATGACAGATTAGTTTCCCGGCGTATTGATGCTTTGCATCAGTTTTCTTGTAGGAAGTATGTTTTGGCCCGGGTTTCGGCTGTCAAAGCCACAAACAAGGTAGTCGTTGTTAAACGGTTACATTACATTCACTGTTTCACTGTCACAGACGATAACACAAACATCGTAGATCCAGATGAGACGGCTCATAATGAGTATTATGATATATATATATATATATATATATATATATATATATATATATATATATATATATATATATATATATATATATATATATATATATATATATATATATTTGCCTGTATCAGATCCTGAGTTCACTTATTTGCTTTTCAACGTCATATATCTTTTGTTTTAATTGTGAAGGACTCACCTGCATACGTTTAGTTACTTTTACTCCTGAATCGGATTACAATGAACACATATTTTAGATACGGGACATATAAAAACAAACTGTTCCAATAATCTATCAGGTCAAGTTGCCATAATATATCACGCGCTAAAATTTTGCATGGCGTTCAACAGGTAAAGGATCTTAAAGCAGCAGACAAAATGCAATGACTGAGGAAAACTGAGACAAACATTTTGTGTAAACTATCTATCGCATCAAAATGCTGTCCAAAACTTTTCCATTTATCTATGCAACAAATACATATATAGATATATATGTGTGTAAAGCACTAAACTGCTTGCTTTAAAAATTTGGTTTACAAAACGTTTGCTGTTTATGCTACAGTGGCAGTGGTCGCCATGGAAATACTGAGCAACAACATCAGTCAAGGTTTTTTTATGTAGAAAGAAGCTGCTTACATTGAAGGGAAAGGCAATACAGATGGATAATGTGTCCATCTCAAATTAAAGATCTTGAATATCCCTGCAAATCTGATCAAATTCAGAGAGAACAATAGAAAAGTAATTGAAGTTTGAAGATTTTAAAATTGCCTTAATGGGTGCTGCCATTTTCAATACTTAATGAGAGTTTATGTTGTCATAAAGTCTAAACATCACGAAAACACGCTTCTATAATTTTGACCCCCTTAAGCCCCACTTTTATATAGTAAAACTGGGGTTTACAGAAGTATACATTATTTTTCTTATTTCTGTTCAAAAAGCATAGATTGTGGATACTCGTTAGAACCGCCTCGACGAGGCGGTCCTAACGAGTACAACAATATCTGTTTTGAGCAGAAATATGAAAAATATCAGAATTTTTATCTGAAAACTTTCTGTTTTTGATGGTGTCATTTTCAATATATTTGAATAGGCGCGTTTTCGTAATGTTAATAAAATCTGGAACAAACATCTCGTACCTCTATATTACTCTGTTTTCGACATCTTTCAGAAACTCGTTTTTGCTTGACATTTTACTCAAACAAAGTAAATTTGTGAACTTGTCATAATCTAATGCAATCCTTTTTTGTTGGATTTACCTATGTGATTTTATTTATTCATTGCTTTAAAAACAAAATGCAATGCAATCAACTATAAAAAAATGGCTGCAAATGAAGCAAAACAATGAGTGGTAGCTCTGTCCACTTAGGGCTATGGTCTATATTGTTAAAGAGTATATCTATAGGAGTGTCAGTCTCTCTCTCATATGCAACCAACAAAGACTTTCATCAGTTTTGCCCATCCATGCCTTCTAATTCCACTTCACTGTCGATGTCTTCTTCAGTATCTATTGAGCTAAATATGAAAGCTCTGAATATGTGATGTGCAAATATATCTGGGCCTTTGATTAAATGACAGTTTCCTGCATTGTGCAGCATATATTTTGCATATAAACTACGCAAAAATATAAGTAAAAATACCCAGGAAATACCGCAATCACAAAGCACAGCCTTTCCAATGTACTAAAAGAAGGCCCTAGAAAGCATTCTACCTAAATCTATAGCGGGCCGTTGTCGGCCCGTCAGGGTAGTTGACGGGCCGATAACGACCCGCTGTAGATTTATAAAGAATGCTACCGGGGGAGAGGTGAAGGACAAGAATGACAAAAGAAATACCACATATGAGACCACCAACGCACAACCAAAGAAAAACTGCAACTGAGGAACCGCCATGGAACGGCAATTAGGAAAACTACTGAAGAAGGACTGAACCTAATTTTACTCGCGCGAAACCTCGCCCTTAATTCTGATACAGCTCTAAATTACAAATATATGTTCTGTCCACATAGGGGTCATATACCTCATGTGTGAAACAACACAATGAAATACATATGTTCAAAACCAATGAGATGCAAAGTGATTGCGGTTTAAAGTAAAGGGCTCGATTGCGATCTAAGACAAGAATACAAGAAAACACAAAACTTACCACGATAGTCCCCGCCACAGACATTGATGGTCGGGCGTCAGCCATCTGAAACAGACTGAGGAAGAAACCGTCATTTAGTTTCAGGACCGACCGGCCGTCGTGCAATTAAAGAGGGAAGGAAAGCTATCAATCATAATTGTGTTAACAATCATGCATGCAGTTTGTTTACCGCAGCGAAACAGCCATGTTGTAACCTATCTTTTTTGTAGCAAATGACAATCTTTTTCAACTATTTCGGAGAAAAGATCAGTTTTGCCAGCAGTGTTTCTGAATTTATAGACTATGTCGCCATAAAATTCAGGTTTGGACACACTTCTTGCAGCAGTATCTATACAAATCAAATTTATATTTGGACATTTATTCAGAATGACGGTGATAAAAACTAAGAAAATGTTTGACGTATTTTATGATAACGATACCTTCGCTTAAAACTTTAGCAGTTAATTGTTTGTTGTTGTTTTTTTTTTTTTTTTGTTTTGTTTTTTGTTTTTGTTTTTTGTTTTTGATTGTTTTTTTTTTTTTTTTTGTTTTTTTTTTTTTTTTGTTTTTTTTGTTTTGTTTTTTTTTATCACAGTCACTGACTTCACCAAATCTCTAGCAAAATGAAATAAGAAAGATAAATACCGTAGAATGTAGCATGAGGGACATCTTCATCTCAAAAACAGAAAATTTACAATATCAAAATGAAAGCCGTCCCGTTTGTCGCAAATTTTAGTAGAGACTATGCCATTTGATATAGGGAAATCTAAATCCAGAAACGATGCTTCGGTGTCAGAAGTATTAATTTTTTCTGTAGTTCTTTTGGATAAATTGTATCAACCATTTGTTCAAAATAGTCATTATCAATATTTAATAAGTCATCCAAATATCGAGGCATTGAATTAAATGCTTCAATAATACAGGCCTGATTTTCGTGAGAAAAAAATAACATTAATTCTCTTTCCTAACAAAACAGAAACACTACCGCAATATCGGGGGAAGGGCACAATTTGTACCCATAGGTATACCAACAATTTGTTGGTATGACATAGTACCAAACCGAACAAAGATACTATCAAGAAGAAACAAAAGAGCCTCACAAACTCCTGACAAGACCAAAAAGTATATTTATGATCCTTAGAAGTCAAAAGGCGCGTTGCTCATTACAAGCAAGGTAAAGATTCTGTTTAATCAAGAAGCTTATCTTTACTCAGCTTATGCGGCAGTGTTGTATAAGCTGGGAAAAATCATATGTATATATGATGACAAACTAGTTGTACGAAAATATTTATATTTAGGTTTGTTTTATAGACCAAAAAAGATTTTTACCGGATATTTCATATACTGTCCCACAGTATTTAACTACATGAATAGCGGTAAGTTAATAATTTTAAGAGTTCATTCGTGGTGCATGACCTACAGTTTACGCAAAAGCGACCTTATACGACCTTTTGTGGAGCATCGGTTACCAAAACCATGTTGGAATCTTATCCTGTTTTTCTCGTCACGAAAACATGCCTATATAATTTTGACCCCCTCAAACCCTTGTATAGTAAAACTGGGGATTTACGGGATATACATTATTTTTCTTTTTCCTGCTAAAAACGTCGAGGCGGTTCTAACGAGTACCCACAATCTATGTTTTGAGCAGAAATATGAAAAATATCAGAATTTTTTATCTGAAAAGTTTCATTTTTTGGTGGTAAAATTTTCAGTATATTTGAATAGGCATGTTTCGTAATGTTTAATATTAAGTGAGTGCTATATTTGTCAATAATAGTGCAGATTATACATGTATTTGCATTTATTCTGGGATCATTCAGCCCATATTGTTTACTTTGAAAATTGAATACTAATTAAGCCGGTGCTAGGGGCATATGCAGCCCTGCAAACTACAGCTGCTTTATATGAAAAGACTTAATAAAACCGAATCTCCAACTTATTCTTTTGTGTTCTTTGTTTCCAAAGGTATCTTTTAATTCTCATCTTTGGAAGACTGCGTGTAAGTTTGAGTACTGCCAAGTTCTATTTTTAAACACTGACATAGTTCAATCAACGCAAAATGTCAATATTATTTGAAGCCTTGTCAGATCAGGACATTGTCAGCTGGAACCAAAACATATTTCTATGGAAGTCTTGTGCACTTAAGCAATTCGGTGGCAAATGTAGCTATATTGTAACGCTTAATATGCTAGGTAAAACTTTCAGCAGGCGACATATTAGAATACTTATCTTATTTTTTCCAAAAAATAAGCATTTATGGTTGGTCACTTTGTTTCCATTTTTATTGCATTACCGAGGGTTGGTCCTGAGACTACATGACAGCTCCCTCTATTACAGATGGTTGTAACCTGACTATCAATATCTGTGTTTCAGGTCGCAAATGACCCATTCAGTTTGTGTATGTGTTTATTTGTGTTTCACTGTGATGTTTAAGAGATGAGGTGGACCTCGATGCGGACCGTACATGTTTCTTATTTGGGTCTGCATCAGAATAGGTTTCGCGCTATTAAAAAAAAGTAAGAGAAAAATCCATGAAGTGCAACAACCACAAACCGCAGCGGTTTTCAGACATCAAAGGGAAGAAAAAACTTAAAACTAGTTTAAGCCCCTCCTCACCCAACCTCCACCTTTCCCCTGCCCCACCTCTAGTTTATTTCTACTGACCATTCCAATAATATCATGACTATAAAAGCTGGTAACTAGAGTGACCAGCTTTTATAGTCGTGATATAATTTTGGTTTTATTTTTGTGGATTATCAAACAGGACCCAGTTTTTCAAAACTTAACGAAATTGTTAGCTGACGTGGCGTTTTAATTTTGATCTTGAAATAAGGCAAATACATTTATTTATTTATTTATTTTTTATTTATTTATTTATTTTTTATTTTTTATTTTATTTTTATTTTATTATTTTTTTTTTTGCTGAAAAAATACTAGTAGCTTTTGCATAAATAAATAAATAAATAAATAAATAAAGGTAAGAGAAAAGTCCAGGGAGTGCCACAATCACAAACCGCAGCCCTTCCCAGACACCAAGAGGAAGAGGAAACCGACAAATCCAAACAAGCACAAACCGAACAAACGCACGTAAAGCTCCAAGATTAGCTCACTCTTCCCCAGGCTGCGAACAATAACTAGAAATAACAACATTACATTATACTGTATGAGGAAATTGAAGCTAACAATCTAACACATTTTTAAAGTTACAACCACGTCAATAAATGAAGCCACTTATCAGAATAAATACAGCCACTTTCCACTGAATAGGTTCTTCAGGATAGAATATTAGATTAATCCAAAGATGGCTTTTGCGTTAACCCAAATTAGAATTTTCACTTACTGTGACAGTTTGAAACTGCTGCAGTAAGTGAAAAGTCCTCTTTTGATACGCTTAAAGAAATCTTTGGATTAATAGCTATCCAAAATTGTCACAGTAAATGAAAATTCTTAGTTGAATAAGCCTAAAGGAAATAGTAGGATTCATAAAGTCACTTATGAGGAGTGTATAAGGAGGATGTACCACGGCTGCTTCCATGATGTACTCAGAATGACACATAGATCCATAAAAGATTTGATAGTCAGGGACCTAGTGGGTAAATTGTTTTCTAACCCAAAGGATTGAAAGATATACGGCTAATTTTGTTACTGGAAGAAAGCTTATGTAATGTTTAATATAAAATCACTGTATAGGAGATCTGCATGAATTATATAATGTCAAATGTGCATGCGTTCTCACGAAATGCATTTCATTTTAAATTTCTATATGGTGTTTACATATAAGCAATGTCCAGACATTCTATATATGTGACAATTCAACTGTACATCGTTCCAGTCAAGGTACGATGCCAGTTTTGCAAGATTCGCCACTTTGGGTCTCTGACTCCAAGACAAAACTTACGAGAAATATATAAATAACTGAAAAGTAATTGAAACTAGGCAAGCTGAGACAATAAAGCACTTTTCTTACATATTTACCCTAAATTCGCCTTGTCCTAAAACTAACCCATTTACGCCCAGTCGACTCTTCTACGACAATACTTTTGACCGGTCCATTCCCAGTAGAAGGAGTGCCTGGTTAATTTTCATTATTACCATGGTTTTGTTTGTATTGGGGTTTTACAACCAAGTTTAATTCCATGGTTTATAAACATACTGTATTTAATGCAAAAAGTGTAGACTTTGATCAGATGTCGCGTTCTACGTATTTGATAAGGGTCTATACTTTTTGCCTGATGAACGTTTGCCAAAGAAAATCCTCTAGGGAGAACTACAAGTTGGAAAACGCTCCCATGGTGGTCAGAAGAAGCGATACAAGGACACCCTCAAAGCCTCCCTTAAAGACTTCAACATACCAACAGAGTCGTGGGAACAGATTGCACAGGATCGAGACCTCAGAAAAAGGGTGCTGGTGAATACGAAGCAAAAAGAATCAGCGAAGCCGAGCAGAAACGTGCACAGCGGAAAGCCAGAGCCAAGGCATCACCAACAGAGCTTTCATCCTCAGACCTGTCTTTGTTCTATCTGCAACAGGCAGTGCAGAGCTAAGATTGGTCTCATCAGCCATCTTAGAACACACAAATAATAACACATCACACAGCTGATTAGGATTGGTCATTGTCAGTAATGACAGACGAAAGAACAATACTTTTTGCCAATGTCTCTTTTATGGCACACTAGGCCTAAATGAGTTAAAACAAAACAATTACTTCCTTGTTGATATGTTTAACTCTTTCACTGCCACAGGCGATAATAATAGGCTTTTACAAACAGCATAGATCGAGATGAGACGGCTGATAAGGAGCCGTCTCATCTGGATCTTTGCTGTTTGACATTCAGTCTTTCAATTTTCCATATAAACTTCTTTCCAAGCGATATTTGTTTGTTTTTTTTAAACAAAAAAAAAAAAAAAAAAAGAACAGACGACAAATGTCGTCTGAAATTTGGCGCCGAAAGAGTTAAATCCGCTACATGAGAGGTAAAAATGTCTAACCCTATCAGAGGCACGTTCTGCGGAGTCTGGTCTGAATCTGCACCATTTGCTCCGGGTTGTCTGCCCGAAACCTTACGGTTAATATGGTATAAGCTGTAAAGTGAGAACATCATCGATCATGAAAACATGCCTATATAATTTTGACCCCCTCGAACCCCACTTTTATATAGTAAAACTGGGGTTTACAGGGGTATGCATTATTTTTCTTATTTTTGCTCGAAAACATAGATTGTGGGTACTCGTTAGAACCGCCTCGCCGAGGCGGTTCTAACGATTACCCACAATCTATATTTTGAGCTGAAATAATAAAAATATCAGAGTTTTTTATCTGAAAATTTTCATTTTTTGGAGGTGTATTTTTCTATATATTTGAATATTGTGCACGGACAATTTGGCCAGCGGACGTTTTGGCCAGGACGATTTGGCCTAGGACAATTTGGCCTAGGATGATTTGGCCACAGAAAAATAATGGGTAGGACAATTTGGCCAGATGAATTTGATGTTAATATCATTTATCATTATTATTTTTTATTTTATTCCAATGAACTTTTTTTCTTAAAATGATGATGGAAAAAAAAGCACTCAATCAATTTCTTTAAAACTGGTTCATTAATTACCTTGAAAACAGATTAATGATGATTGACCGTTTGTTGTGTGGTCATTCTTTCTAATTATATATGGCCAGATGAATTTGATGTTAATATCATTTATCATTATTATGTTTTATTTTATTCCAATGAACTTTTTTTCCTAAAATGATGATGGAAAAAGAAGCACTCAATCAATTTCTTTAAAACTGGTTCATTAATTACCTTGAAAACAGATTAATGATGATTGGCCGTTTGTTGTGTTGTCATTCTTTCTAATCATCTCTCATTACGCCTTTAACTGTTTAATTCATCATTAACACAATTTAATTGCTATTACAGTTTTCAAAGATCAAAAAGTTGGTCTTTATGATGTTTGTCATACCACAAACTTTTTCATTAATTATTTTATTATAATATTTTAATGGCTTAATTGCAATAGTTTTTGAATGATCCTAAAAAATCAAAAGGTTTGTTTTAATTTCGGTTTTGCAAACAAAATACTTATCATAGGAGCAATATATAAAGCATAATTTTTCAAAGTTCGGCCTCACTGTTTTCATACTTTTTCAATAATGGAGATCACTACTACTGAGAGAGGAGGCAAAAAGTTATGTTTGAATGGCTTTATGTACACAGTAAAAAATGAAGCAAAAGTCAAGAATGAAATTACATGGCGCTGTGTCAGACGAACAAACTATTCCTGCAAGGCTATTCTCCAAACTACTAAAGCCTTTGAAGAACCAACCCTCAAACATGAACACAACCACATCGCAGATACTGTAGGTAAAGAAGTAGAAAAATGCAGACAAAAAATGAAGAAAACTGCCAGCACTACAAATGACAAACCCAACCAGATTGTAACTTTCACATCAGCAGCCCTTCCAGATGAAGTCAAAGTGAGACTACCTGAAGCAGATACCATGAAGAGAGTTCTTCGTCGTGTTAGAGCAGCACACAGACCAAAAGATCCAAGAACACTTAGAGAGCTAACCATTCAGGACCAATACTCCCAGACTGTCGGTGAAAATCCTTCCAATTTTCTTCACTTTGACAACGGTCCAGATGCAGATGAACGAGTTATTGTGTTCTCCCCGCAAACTCACATTCGCCGTCTAGCATCCTGTGATACTTGGTGCATGGATGGCACCTTTTCTGCGGCACCTCTGTTATTCACACAGCTCTATGTTATATAAGGACAAGTTAGTGGTGTCTTTTTGCCATTAGTGTATGCCCTGTTACAGAGAAAAACTCAGACAACATACGAAACCCTGATGCATGTATTAGTGGACGCTGGATGTGATCCTTCTGTGATTATAACCGATTTTGAACGCAGTGTTGAATTAGCGATAAATTCAGTTTTTGGGGAACATGTGAACATAAAGTTTTGTTTCTACCATCTTACACAATCAATATGGCGTAAAATACAATCTCTTGGACTATCAAATCATTATGAAAGAGACAATGACTTTCGCCTCTACTGTGGACAAATTGATGCCTTAGCCTTTCTTCCCCTCGATGAAGTTCAACAAGGTATGGTATATCTGAAAGAAACAGTTCTAGAAGAGGCAGAACCACTTTTTGAGTACTTTGACAGTACTTATGTTACGGGACAGCTACGCCTAAGACGGAACAATGACGGCCTGGTGTTAAACTTCCGCAGGATTCCTCCAATTTTTGCCCCTCACAGATGGAATGTTCACATAAGTACAGTGACCAATGAACCAAGGACAAACAATGCTGCTGAAGGATGGAACAACAAATTTCACTCCCTAATTGGCCAAGACCATCCAACAATATGGAAGTTAATTGAAGTTTTGCAAACTGACTGTTCTCGTGTACATTCCATTTTGATGCAAGACGAACGTGGAATTCGATCTAAGAAAAGAACAAAGAAAGTCTACACTGAACTTCAGAAACGTCTATTCAACCTCTGCCAAGACAGAATAAATGGACAAAAGACAATTCCAGAGTTTCTTTTGGGTGTTTCCCATAATCTTAGAGCTGGTGAACCTAACATATAAGTTTGAATAGTGACATTCTTAGGAAAGTGAGTTAGATGGATTTATCGTGCAGTGCACTGCAAATAGTTTGTAGTACATAAAATAAAATTGACAAATCTTAATTTTCACTCTAATATCTAAAAATTGTCTGTTATAGTCAGAAGCAGTTTGATTTTGATCAACATAGAATGCAACAATGATTCAGATGAAATATCAAAACTTATTTAACCCATTACCACACAACAAATTTTAGACTCTCCCAATTTGAAAGAATCTGCAGGTGACAAAATCAAAATTCATTCATGTGAGTTGAAATACTTCTATAGGGTAGAAAACATTGTGGAAAAAAGAGTATGTGCTCATTATGAGCAATTTCTCCTTTTCCCACAGTGTTTTCCAAAGATTCTTACCACAGATACGTAAAAATACAGGACTGAGTGGTAATGGGTTAACTAAAAGGAATAACAGGTTGTTTTCAAGAAGATATCTGCTAAAATTGTCTTTGATATAAAGGGTTCAAAATATTCAACGTAAAACAATTCATATGACATGTAAATGTTCTTCTTCCTGAATGATAATTTAAAAAAATAAAATAAAATGAATAATCCTTGTGAATCAAATTCTACTTTTAGTCTATTTCCCCCCAAAAAGTCATTAAAAAATCAAATCCCATAACATTATATTCATCTGGCCCAGTTGTCCTATCCAGTATTTTTTGGTGGCCAAATTGTCCTAGGCCGAATTGTCCTAGGCCAAATTGTCCTGGCAAAATCGTCCACTGGCCAAATTGTCCTACATTCGTTTTCGTAACATGTACCTTCTGACATATGCGTCCAACAAAGACTCAAATCAGCCTGCGCATCCGCGTCGTCTGTTCAGAGTCTTAGTTGTCCTATGAAGAAATTTTGAATTCTTGGCTATCCAAAATGCGCCCAGCGAAGATTCCATTAGGAAAACATGCCTATTCAAGTATATTGAAAATTTCACCACCAGAAACTGAAAGTTTTCAGATAAAAAAATTCTGATTTTTTTTTTTTTTTTTTTACATTTCTGCTCAAAACATAGATTGTGGGTACTCGTAAGAACTGCCACAGCGAGACGGTTCTAACGAGTACCCACATTCTTTTTATGAACAAAATAAGAAAAATAATGTTTACCCCTGTAAATCTCAGTTTTACTATATAAAAATGGGGTTTAAGGGGATCAAAATTATACAGGTGTGTTTTCGTGATTCTTATCAGACTTTGTGCATGCGTAAGCTGGTCTAAATCTTTGCTGTGCTTTCTTGTACGAAGGTACGTTTTCTGATGTTGCTACTAAATTATTCTTTACGGTATTACAGCCATATGGGAGCCATCTCATCATCAAACTTTGTCCTCATCAGTTGATGGGATTAGTGGCGATCTGGACTGCACAGGTAATGTCAACTCCGGATATTTCCGTCATTTCCGTCATTTCACAATATAGCCCAAAGCAAGTGTCAGTCGAATATACAATCTTCATGCAGTTCCGTGACAATCGACGGGAAAAAAAAACATGATATATGATTTAGATATCTTAAACAGAACGTATCGAAAAAGACTATTTAAAGATTATTCAATCAAATAAAAAGATATGCCTTTGAAAACGGCATACTTTTTTGTGCATGAACCCTGTATCACATTTGTATTAAAAGCAAATTAATGTGAAAGCGACCAATATCGTCTGATTTCTTCTCGAATTACTATAGATGCTTTACATTTTGATAGCGGTTCCATTTCTTCTAAAAAACAAAAAAAGAGACCATTTTCCTTTAAGGACAGAAATTTATAAATTATGTCATCACAAAGTCGAGTTAATAAGTATTATGGAACCGTTCGCAAAGAAATGGCAGCTCTTATAGATAAAAAGTTATTGTTAATGAAGTAAAGGTCACTGGCGATTATTAGATTTCCTCAATATGGCTGATTTGGTACATAAGTTCGGGCTGGAAACCAAAACAAAATGAGATCACCGTCTCAATAATACATACAGAATGTTTCATCTCGAAAACATGCCTATATAATTTGACCCTCTTAAACTCCAATTTTATATAGTAAAACGGGGGTTTACAGGGGTATACATCAATTTTCTTATTTTTGCTCGAAAACATAGATTTTGGGTACTCGTTAGAACCGCCTCGCCGAGGCGGTTCTAACAAGTACCCACAATCTATGTTTTGAGCAGAAATATGAAAAATATCAGAGTTGTTTATCTGAAAACTTTCAGTTTTTGGAGGTGAAATTTTCTATATATTTGAATAGGAGTGTTTTCGTAATGATTTATGTCGTGTACACAAATAGCATGACATCATAAGCAAGCCATACAGGAATATCCAGACTGGTCTGACCTTCAATGCTCATTCCATGCTAAGACTCGTTCTTGTGTGACGGTGCTCACGTGACAATGCGTCACATGTAGCGTGTATTAACGCAAAATAATCCAACACCTTGATGCCTTACCGTACATGGAATTTAATAAAAAAAAAATCCTACCAGTTGTTGTGTCTAAAGCTTCTAGATGAGTGGCAAACAGTAGACCCTCATCAGACGACGCCGCGTTCTGGAGCGTCTGATCTGAGTCTACAGTGTTTTCCAAGGCATGTATGTTCGAATAATTGGGACATTACGTTACTGACGATAACTTTTATAGCATTTGCTAAGTAAGCTTCATGTCTTAAGTACCAACCCAATGGCTTATTCAAAGACAGTAGTCTAGCTTAAATGTCCGATTGGACAAAGTAATAATGTTTTCAATTTGCCTCAAGTTAATTGGAAAATAAATGTCAACTGTCAATGTAAGGCACGTAAGTTGGAAGAAAGTTAAGCTGAAAGCAATGAAAATTATCTTAGCGTGTTCAGAGAGACTTGACAAGCCTGCGGTTCCGTGCAATCTGTTTGGGAGCGCTCGTTTTCGTCTTTAACAATTTTTAAGTTGCACGTGCCATTTAGGCGGTGAGCGATGATGGCCATCGAAGTTCAAGAAAGTATAAGCTTGTCATGTAGATTAGGTATGGTACCTTGTACTGAATAATAGTCCAGATCTCTTGTTGTTACTGACACTTACAACTTAGCGTGATTTAGATGGCCGCAAATCACAGCTGAATCAAACAGTTGATGTTTCAATTATTGACAGAATGCGATTCTGTGTCGCCGACAGGCGATCTGTTTTGGTTATTGATGATGACAATGACACATAAAATGAAACTATTTCTGAAAGGGAAATTGTTCGTATCAACAACATATGTAAGGATAAAGGGGTTACCTAGAAAAGGCCACAGAGTAAATATCAAATACTGTGACATTTTAATCCTTTCATCTCTGCAGACCAATATGGACATCTTTGCAAACTGTGTAGACGCAGATGAGACGGCTCGTTACAAGCCGTCTCATGAGGATCTACACTGTTTGCCGTTCCATTATTGATTTTTGTGTAAACCCCTATTTGCAACAATGAATATGTCCCTATTCAGAGATGGATGAGCGCATTTCTGAAATCAGGGGTGAAACGGTTAACTCCTTACAATTGTTGTCCTAACATTTGACCACTCTTCTAAAAGGAACAATCCTTGAGAGAAATGAACGGAGAGACAGAAAGAGACTTACATAAAAGCAGCTGACTATTCAAATTTTCTTGGCCAGACTAGCTTGTTTCGACAAATCAGGCCTCGTCAATTATCCTGCTTATATTTTCAAAACTCTCGGAATAGACTAAATGATTACAAAAGATCACAATACAATACAATACAATACAATACAATACAATACAATACAATACAATACAATACAATACAATACAATACAATACAATACAATACAATACAAATCAATGCAATGCAATACAATACAATACAATACAATACAATACAATACCTTTATTGCATTAAACGTACATATGTCTAGAGTAAAGTAAGCATTAATGGGCAAATACATGGATTTTTGGATTGTTTTATAAGCTACATTAGGCGCTGCCTCTATGTGACTCAGTTGCCTGACAGCGTTAAAAATCTGAAAACTGAACTGAAGCTACATTATAAAGATTTCACGACCGCCACATAGCACTAACAAAAGCTGAAGTGAAGATTGGTATATTCTAGAATGAATGACTCTGACCAATGATCAGACCCACAGAAATTAAATCGGATGAAATGTTGACTGAATTTTCTCGGCCAGACATACTAATTGCGGCCAATTAAGCACAACCAGCGACGTCATATAAATTATAAAAATAATTCCGGAATATAAATGGAGTTATTTTTAAATGAAACAACATAAATATTGCTATATTGTCGGAAAACAATGTGATAAAATTCATTTATGGCTTTGTCAAGCGAAAAAGTGCCTTCGAACATGTGCAAAATACTCAGATGTAGATTATCCAATGCATGCTCTCCACTCATACATTCTGTCGTATCCAATGATTCTGTTAGCGGACTGTGACGACCCTGATCAGGCAGCGCGAATGCGCAGGTTGATCTGGGCCTCCGCTGCCCGTATTTGCATGGCGCGGCCCGTATATGGCAGCTAGTTTGTCAGAAGCAGTGTGAAATATAATTAATTGCCATACTTACAGAACCAATAAGTATATGCACAGTGGGATATCAAATGTTGTTATAATAATGTGCTGTTTTAACCCTTGTCATGCTGAATATATAAAGACGCCGCGCCCACTCCTAATTTTCAGCCAATTAGATTACTTGATTAAGGATTTTGATACAAATTAACATACTTAATGACAAACAGTGCAGATCCAGATCAGTTGGCTTCTGAATAAGCCAACTGATCTGGATTTACACTGTTTGCAAAGACGGGGTTTATCTGGGTTCAGCAGGACCACGGTTAAAAAAAATCTCACCATCATTAGTTGGGCTGCTACATAAGGAGAAGGCAAACAAAAAAATTAAGGGGACGGGATATACTTGTTGTCAAGGGAGGCAATTTTGACTTCCTTTGGCAGCAAATTATTTCCTTAAAGATTTGACCACTTTTGAAAAGGGCGCTTAACACATTTGACAGAGTTATCTCCCTTGAAAGTGTATTTCCTTAAACGGTTCCTAATGTAGATTAGCGGCGTTTTTAGGTGATAGCGGCTGAAACATGTATAGCTACAATGACAGAATCCAGATAATATGATGCAAACGTTGGAAAGAATTTTTATGTCATATGTGGACAGCAAAGCCCTGATAAGCGTAAGCATCTTTATATCGATTTATATTAACCCTTGTCATGCTGAATACATCATGAAAACATGCCTATATAATTTTGACGCCCTTAAACCCCACTTTCATATAGTAAAACAGGGGTTTACAGAGGTATAAATTATTTTTCTTATTTCTGTTCAAAACATAGATTGTGGGTACTCGTTAGAACCGCCTCAATGAGGCGGTTCTAACGAGTACCCACAATATATGTCTTAAGCAAAAAAAAAAAAAAAAAAAAAAGAAAGAAAAATATCAGAATTTTAATCTGAAAACTTTCAGTTTTTAGTAGTGAATTTGTCAATATATTTGAATATACGTGTTTTCGTAATGTTTCTGTAATTTGGCTTAGCATCAGAACTACGGGGTGAGGTTTCGCGCGAGGAAAACTGGTTTAAGCCCCACAATACTTTACCTACTGACAGTTCCAAGGCGGTTCCACTGTTGCAGTTCTTCTTTGTGCGTTTGTACTTTTAAGATATGGCGTTTGTTTTCCTTATTTGTTCCACATCTCTCCATCTTTTAGTTCCTCCGGAGGGCTGTGCTTCGTGATTGTTGTATTCTCTGGATATCTTCACTTATATTTTATGTAATATCCCAAACAAGTCAGTCACCGAATTTTACCTAAGTACTGGGCCACCTTATCTACATTTGTACTTACCATACTTGCCCTTAAATTTGAAAAAGTTCATTCTACTGTCAGGCTCTTGATGGGTCTAAAATATCGTTGTATGTATGGCAAACAGTGTTGATCCTGATCAGACGCCGCGTTCTGCGGCGTCTGATCTGGATCTACACTGTTTGCAAAGGCCTGTCTGTCCCAAAACTTGACCAAGGGATTCTCTGAAACACTTCAAGATATCCGTGCCTCGACAGATGTACGAAATTGAGGAAAAAATAAATCGAACGACCACATTTATGTGTTTTATATGTTTTACGGAGGACTACATGGTAGATTAGTATTTTGTATATCATATGTAATTCTATTGAAATAAAGACATTCAAATTATCATTATTATTATTAAAAAAGGAATATGTAATTTGACTCCTGAAAGAGATATATTGAAAATATTGCGGAAAAAGAGGAGAAAATGCTCCTTAGGAGCAATATCTTCTCTTTTCCACAATATTTTGTTACCTGTTATTAGATTCCCATGTTATAACAGGGACCAGATTTTCACTTCGAGATAAGCGGTTATTCGAGATACGCGAGATAACGAGAGTCGACTGTAGGTCGATTATTTTATTGTCACTGCATACACTGAGCTCAGGTCTGTCTGTTTCAATATTTAGGTAAAAATAAGGTATATTATGGAATATTTGTCGACATTCCCAATGTTTTTTTTTTCAAGACGATAGAGAGCCTGTGCATTGAAACGGAATTAATTCGCTTTCAAGGGAGACAACGCTTGTCACAATTATTTACTTCCTTTTGAAAAGGAGTGGTCTACTCTAAAGTAAAGAATTTGCCCCTTGTGGGAGTGTGAGGTCTTTCCTTTTAGAGGCAACCCCTTTTCACAAAGGGATTGGGGAACAGGAAGATTAAGAGGACGTCACAAAAGGTTGCTTCCCTTGTTAAAACTGGCGGCAAAATTTTCAAATGCATCCAATCACTTTAAATCATCACGAAAACATGCCTATATAATTTTGACACCCTTAAATCCCACTTTTATATAGTAAAACCGGGGTTTACAAGGGTGTACACTATTTCATATTTCTGCTCGAAAACATAGATTGTGGGTACTCGTTTGAACCGCCTCGCCGAGGCGGTTCTAACGAGTACCCACAATTTATGTTTTGAGCAGAAATATGAAAAATATCAGAGTTTTTTATCTGGAAATTTTCAGTTTTTGGTGGTGAATTTTCAATATATTTGAATAGGCTTGTTCTCGTAATGGTTACGCATGAAACGATTACTCGTAATGTTGCGTCTTATCTCATCCCATCAGGTGTTAAAGACACAAAATTTCAGGCATATTTCTAACAGCTGCTCTAATTTGCTGTAATCTAAATAACGTGCACGTCCAGGGAGTAACAATTTTATTTATCGATACACCTTGATGAATGAATTACAGACTTCTGATAGCTTCGTTTCTGAAGTTTCTGCAGTTTAATATTCGCTTTATTCCAGTAGACCATAATACCTTGCCCGCAACGTGACATCTCTTTGTAACGAAAGTAGAAAAACCAATACTAATTGTGTTAAGATGATCGCTTTTTGTTTGACTAAAGATGAATTATTTTAAAGATTTTACATTAAAATCAACAAAGAGAATACATACTTTTAAGCAAATAGTTTAGATGGAAACAAAATAATATCGACCAGTGGGTTTATTTTCTTACTTTTATCCTTTGCAGTGATCACCAGGGGCTCCGGGAGAAACAAGTGCAAGTTTTTGTTACTGATGACTAAATCCCGACATCACTCAATTTATACCCGCCGTTTAGAATTGTTTTGAAAGTCTATATTTTCACTCTATGAGACAATAGAATGATATTTAAGTCCCCGATATAACTTTCGGTAAACTTTACCCTTTATAAACAGATGTTCATATATTAAGCAGAGAATTACACTATAAGCCAGTCACTGGTATTTTTGTTGACAAACAGCAATTGAAAATATAAAAATAAACAACAATCTAACATGGTATTAGAGAACTTCATATCACTAATTGATTGATTGATTGACTGATTTGCAAACACGATGCGCAACATAAAAAGTACATTATGTTCTACTCAATGTGACAGATCGAGACTGATGGTTTGTTGACAGTTGACAGTTATAAATACACCAGAATAAGCAACATTCAGTGTATCAGTCAGTGATGCAGGATGCAGGGTATGGAAGGTCTGGAGTTTATGCTAGAGTATGCTGACCTGTCCCACAATCGTCTCAAGTACAAGTGACCGAAAGATTCCCGAATAACGCCAGGCTTAAAAAGGAGATAGCTCCTTACTTCAAAGCACTTCCCCTCCCCACCCCCACCCCCAACCACCCCCCAACAAGAAAAGCTAGTTCTTGTTCAAATAAATTTTTTTATTTCAATGTTGAAGACAGTTTTATTCATTTCTAAAATGGATAAAGAGAAATAGAAAGCTTTACATGTACACTTGAAATAAGTAAATTACCCACTGTTTATACTTTCTATGCACAAAGGAACAACAGCACTTACTACCCCACCCATCAATAATGTGCCAGTTTACCTGTTCAGTTACTGTCATAAAAAAGGGGATTATTTTTTTTTTTTTTTTTTTTTAAATATTTGTTTATAATTTAGTAATATTTATAATTTAGTCATGTTACATTTAGATTTTACGAATTATGATGTATGGATGGCCGATTATATCATTAATGTTTTGGAATCTTTAACGAATGTTTTGGATTTCAAATGCAATTCCCTCCTTCCGGTTACACCGGATGTCGCGTTCGCGCAATATCTGGAATATCACGAATGATGATAAACTTTTAGTAGAGGGCACAGTGAACCAATTGTGACAGGACTGCTGATTGGTGCAAAAAAGTGTAGGGAAGCCCGGGGTAGTTATTTTGTGTAAGGGGGTCTGTGATTGGTTAATAATAAAGATGAATTAAAACTCATCATTCTAATTTGAAGAAAAAAATGTCTGTTTGTAACTTTCTGATTGTTTTAAAGAAATAAATGTTTCTATGTGTGTTTGCTGGAGCCCAAAGAAGAAGTGGTGAAATTGCAAAGTTTCAATTTTTGATACCTGCCAATTGAGGGGTTGCTACATTCAGCCTCCAAAAAGTCCCTGAAAGTGCTGGTGATGGTGGTATTTTTCCTTGTTTATTTTGCTATGCTAAGCCTGGGCTTTGAATTAAAACAAAATTTAGAAGCCCAGTCATACCCTGAAATGAACCCTTAAGCACCAAAAAGGGTGGAATCACTATGGAGCTCTATGGGAAAAATAATTAGTTCACTGTACCCTACACTGGCAGTAGACTGGAAGAAGCAAATAAATAAATTTGCAATTTTTTACTGACTTTTCACTGCTCTAAACAAGGATTCTGGGGTCAGTTTGTAAAATTTATTTTGAAATGGGGGTCAGCTGGAGTAGGTATTTATGTAGGTGGTCTGTACATTAGTAGTCACCATAAGCACATTTGTTTTCACAACTTCATCTTCTGTCTGTCCAGTGTTGTTGATAGATGTCAGCAAATGTGTAGCTGACTATGTTTTCAAAGAGTCAAAGGAAAAACTCCAAAGAGCTCTTAGAAAACCTAAAGGCACAATCTCTTCATTCCGTCAACAGTATAAAATCTTTCGATTTCTCTACTCTTTACACTACTATTCCTCATGATAAATTGAAATCTAAATTAAAGGCAATTATCAACCAGTGTTTCTTCCACAAGAATGGTAACCGTCGATTTCAGTATGTTGTCATTGGCTACAAAGACACATACTTCATTCGGGATCACTCTGATGCACCACAAAAATACTCAGATGCAGATGTCATTAAGATGCTGGAATATCTAATCGACAATATTTTTGTGGAGTTCGGCGGTCGGATATTTCAACAAACAATCGGCATACCGATGGGTACTAATTGTGCACCGTTACTTGCCGACTTGTTTTTATACTCGTATGAGGCGGAGTTTGTACAAAGTCTCCTCCAAGCAGGCAAGAAACACCTCGCACAACAATTCAATTTCACCTACAGATATATAGATGATGTATTGTCTCTGAAAAACACAAAATTTGCAGAGTATTTAGAATTCATCTACCCACGTGAACTTGAAATAAAGGAAACAACGGAGACTTCAGTCTCCTCCTCATACTTGGATTGTTATCTCTACATCGACAATGGAAAGCTTACTACTAGGCTTTACGACAAACGGGATGACTTCAATTTTCCCATCGTTAACTTTCCTTTCCTGAGCAGTAATATCCCTTCTGCACCAGCATACGGCGTTTACGTTTCACAGTTAATCCGTTATGCCAGAACTTGTTCAAATTATCAGGACTTCATGGAGCGTGGGAAAGTGCTCACTCAAAAGTTGTTGAGCCAGGGGTATCAAAAAACCAAACTGGTAGCAACACTTAAGAAGTTCTATGGGAGACATCATGATCTAGTCAATCCCTACAATGTGGCAGTTTCCAGAATTGTTTCTGATGTTTTTGCCAGAGACGCGCCATAAGTAGACTTCCCAAATCCCGGACATACGCTTCTACCGATATTTCCTTCGTTCAGGCCCATGGGCATGGTGGGCGAAGCTTGCTTACCAAGTAATGCTTACTATCCGCGGACGCCTGATTACACCCTTTGTTCTGGGGTCCATGTCTGTAGGTCTGAACATTCTGATTCGTCATTCGTTTATGGATTTATGATTTTGAATTACGGCTTTGGTACCATGACCGCAACTACTTCAAACAAAAAAAGTAAATATGAATAGTAAATAATAAGGAAAATTATCAAAAACTTTATGTGCCTCACATGCAGTTACATTCGAGTGGTAAAGTGACACATCTTGAGCCCGCGCAGGTTTGTTGAGTTTACCAGCGCCTTATTAGAACTTTCGACATTGCGCACTGACACCGAACAAGGCAAATGAAAGTGCTTACTTCGGTGACTTTGAAATAACCTTGACCTCTGAACTTTTGACCTCTGATGACCTCTGACTTCCATGACTTGGAAGCCTACACAGGTAATAGGGAAAGTAAAGTAATGCTGTTGCAAGGACAATTGACAATTTCTGTGACCTTGACCTTCAGATATGACTGTTTTATGCCTTGAATTAAACATCAGATTAGATTATTTTCTTTTATACATATTTTTAATGAAATATATGCAGTAATATATTGGGTAAATATAAAATGATGGTGATATGTATCACTTGGAAAGTGGCATATATTGCATGGTGTCTATAATGGTATGAACTATAAGTGCCTTTTTCTTAGAATGCATACTCCCAGGTACTGAAACTGGATCAGTCAAACAAAAGTGCTTCTATTTTTAACAGTCATGTGACCTTGACCTTGATCTTAGTGACCTTATTCTAAAATATCTACAAGCAGGCCTAGAAACATGTGAGAGAACTGGATTTTCTATGCTTTTCTATATTTAAGTGACCTTGACCTTGATCTTGTGTGACCATGACCTTGACCTTGTGTGACCTTGACCTTTGTACTTAGCCATCAAGTTCATATTTTATCTCCTCTTATTTACTATTCATCAGAAAGCACATATATAAGTTTACTGTTGGTCGCTTTAAGCGGACATTTAAAACACACCGTGCCATTGACATGTCAACCGGGCCAATTTAACCTTCTAGTATATATTTTCTGCATATAATTTGACATTTTTTCATGATTCTGTAATATATTAGTTATTAAGATACACTTCAGGCACAAACAACTGAGATAATGGTGTTATATTAAAGCCAAGCTATTTAGCCCATGTTATAGGGGGTGGGTGGGGTAAAATCAAGATAAGACAGTAGATGTAATACACATGCTGTCTCTAAGTACTTGATTTGTATTTTAATATAAGTATGGCTGTATGGTTTGATTTCTGTATCATTCTGACAATAAATTAGAAAGAAAAATAGAATCAAAGTTATTGGTCACTTTTTTATCTATATTCATTATATTGGAGACTTTTGCTGTATTTTTACTGGGGGGTAGGCACACAAAAAGTGTCCCTATCAGCAAAATTAAGCAAATAAGTGAAAACAAAGGACATTATTTAGTTATAATTAGTTTATTTTATTGATATATAGTGCTTTTTGGTGCTTTATTGAGGGAAAATGTTGCTCTATAGGGCACAGTGAACCAATTGTGACAGGACTGCTGATTGGTGCAAAAAAGTGTAGGGAAGCCCGGGGTAGTTATTTTGTGTAAGGGGGCCTGTGATTGGTTAATAATAAAGATGAATTAAAACTCATCATTCTAATTTGAAGAAAAAAATGTCTGTTTGTAATTTTCTGATTGTTTCAAAGAAATAAATGTTTCTCTGTGTGTTTGCTGGAGCCCAAAGAAGAAGTGGTGAAATTGCAAAGTTTCAATTTTTGATACCTGCCAATTGAGGGGTTGCTACATTCAGCCTCCAAAAAGTCCCTGAAAGTGCTGGTGATGGTGGTATTTTTCCTTGTTTATTTTGCTATGCTAAGCCTGGGCTTTGAATTAAAACAAAATTTAGAAGCCCAGCCATACCCTGAAATGAACCCTTAAGCACCAAAAAGGGTGGAATCACTATGGAGCTCTATGGGAAAAATAATTAGTTCACTGTACCCTACAGGAAGCACTGTATGAAAGGTCATGGACTGGTCCAATGTTATTTGCCCTGGACTGCTCAACGTTATCTCTGAACCAAGTACTAGCTTTCAAAAAAAAAACTTTGTCTACGCTTAGCACACATTGTGTGCTGTGTAGACTAAGCTTTTTTGTGAAAGCTAATACTTGCATTTTCATAGTTTTGTTCGGCTTAGCCTAGGGCAGTAAACCAGGTATTTGTCAAACCCACAGGCTAGTATCAATCTCTGTGTGAAAAAGAATCAAAATATTCTTAACAATTGGGACTTCACCCTCAAATATTTACGCCACGTGATTCCAATGACCCATCTGAGAATTCTTGAGAGTGGAGATAGTGTCCCAGGAGTATAAGTTTTCATCCCGTGAGTTTCTTCATAGTTTCTTACCCCTGACTTTCCTTTTCCACAGTATAAAAATGTTAATTAGGTGTTTGGTCTGAAATTGAAATAAAACAAAAAAGTAATAGTTATTTTGATGGTTGCTTTTAAAACCTTGTAAATATTTTATGAAGTAGTGGCGGAGCCAAACTGTTCGCATGCATAAACCTGAACCGGCTAATTATTAATAAAGGAAGGCAGTATTTATTTACTATTTATTTATTTACTGTCACTCATTACGAAAACATGCTTATTCATATATACTGAAAAGTTTACCACTGAAAAATGAAAATTTTCAGATAAAAAAAAGTCTGATGTTTTTCATATTTCAAAATATAGATTGTGGGTACTCGTTAGCACCGCTAAACCCCAGTGTTACTATATAAAAGCGGGTTTTAAGGGGGTCAAATTATATAGGCATGTTTTCGTGATGAACAGGACTTGTTGATATCACTGAGTAATCTGGTTCTTTTCGACTATTGGGCTCAAATGTCATATGTAAAACTAGATTTCCCGGCACTCAAAGCTGCTAGTGGGAATGTTTTTTTTAATTATTCCTCATGAACAGACTTTATTAAACCGAGAATGCTATCTTACGATTTTGAATTGTGTATGTCCAAAAGATTCCTCTTTCCAAATACTGTGATATTTCATTCGGAGACAATTTGAATGAATCTTATTTTCTGTGACAGTTAGTAAAAATACGCAAGTTTTCATCTCAAGATTTAGCCTACATAGTGCTATACGAGAATGCATACATGTACGGTATTGGTACATATAACAGCAACTATGGATGTAAAATCCAGAAACGGAAGCTAATGTTGCTAAAAACGCGTGTAACAATAACTTTGTAACTACGATGACGTCAGACATGAGTTTGTGTTTCAAGTGGCCATTTGGAAGGTGGTGAACTCTGCTGACATCTTTAAAAGGTAGGTTTTCACACTGAACATACACATTTCTCAATTTCTGAGCAACGATATGTAGACTCCCTACTAACAACAACGTATTTCTAAAATGTATTTTTGGCATACTATGAGCAACAGCTTCAGAAAATCTACTTTTAGACATACGCGCCCAGCGAAGATTCAGATCAGCCTGCGCATTCGCGCAGCCTGATCTGAATCTTCACTAGGCGTCTTTTGGATAGCCAAGGATGTAGTTTCTTCATGGGTCAGCGAAGACTGATCAGACTGTGCAGGTGTACATGCTGATTTGTGTCTTCGTTGGGCGCACATGTCAGAAGGTACATTTTGCCATGTTGTGGCTCTTATGATTAAAGTAAATCTTTGGAATTAGCATGAAATATCGCGCATTTCCGTAGTCTGAAAGTTTGATTTAATATAATTAGTTCCTTATTACTTGAAATAGGATTGTTTGGAAGTTAATTTTCCTTAAAAAAACAAGAATATATGAAAATCCCAGCGGGCACACAACGTTGAAATTATTTCGTTTCAATGTTGATTCAATGTCCTAAGCGTTGAATCAATGCTGAAATGATGTTGTTGTTTTTTTTTTTGTTTGTTTTTGTTTGTTTTTTTTGTTTGTTTTTTTGTTCTTGTTGTTGTTGTTTTCTGTTTTTTTCTGTTTTTTTTTTTTTTTTTTTTTTTTTTTTTTTTTTTGTTTTCTTTGTTTTTTTTTTCAACGTTGTGTTTCTGCTTGGATAATATCAAAAATAAAACAATACACATGACTACATTGCCGAGTGTCAAAAGCCAGTACAGGAAAGTTCTTCAAAATAATCTCCATATATGGTCGCTCATTCCGCAAGTTTTAAAATATTTGAATTTTCGTTTTAAAACTAAAATGTCAAGTCTTCTGTCCCCGATTAGCAAGTTTCGACCAACCAGACCTCATCAGTGACCCTCATATATTTTTTTCCAAATTGCCGGAAATGCAGGACATAATGTGCACGAAAGCAAACCGAAAATCGTAAAAGTTGCCTCTAAAATGGAGGAAAATCCATGGGCATAGGTAGCAGTCATTACGCAAGAAGAATATTTATAATCAAGGGACATTAACATGATTAACATTTTTGCTTCTTTAACATAGGGCCTGCCTTTTAAAGGAAAGAATGTGCTCCCTCTGGGAGCAAATTCTTTCCTTTAAGAGTAGCCCCCTTTTTTAAAGCGATTCTAGGCATATTTTGTCAAGATTTTCCAAGATTTCCCGAAAAATAAGTCCGTTCTGGCTACGCCACTGACATCTACTATGTGTAACCTGTTCCTTTAAATGGCGATTTTATGTTTAATTCAATAAATAGGTTCATGCGAGTTCAGAAACAGACCATCCGTCAGGGGAGTTTAATTAGTGTTCATTGGTATACAAGTCGTCTGCTGAAAAATTGTCCACCATGAATCATGAATGCCTAGTCTATACAGACACTCAGCGACATCTTAACCTTGAAAACGCTGAGCAAATTTGTAGCAGACGACATTCTAAAATAAAGTTTGTAATTTTTCAGAGAAAATAAGACTTGGCATTTCATGTGAATCGTTTGCTAGGCAGACGATTCACATGCAATGTTAAGTTATTTTCTCTGAAAATGAAAAGTAAAATGTCGTCTGCTGTAACTGTGATTTGCGCTTTGAGGGTTAATGGTGTCGTATTGGGAATACAGCACATGTGGTCAGCATCAGTGTGTTATTGGAGGAAAAATATCTTCTAATTTACATAACTCAATTTCCTACCTCCGTTTCCCGTTGACTACATTTCACCTAAATATTCTGACGACGTTACTCGTTACCATGCTTGTACAAATGTACTCAACGTTTCAACGTCCTTTCCACAACATGTTGACATTACGAAAACACGCCTATTCAAATATATGGAAATTTTACAACCAAAAAAGGAAAATTCCAAATAAAAAATTCTATGCCTAGAAAACAGGACTTGACAATCATGCAATACATCTATTTTCTGAAAAGAAAACCGCAAAAAATATCACTGTTCCTTGGAAATGCTTCTTTTCCCTTTATTATTTGGGCCGCGCTATACGAAAACGAGCCATCGAGCATGCGCAGATAACGAAGGCCCAGATAAGCCTGCGCATCCACGCAGACCGAAAAGGCCCTTCACTGTCCGTCCGCTAATAGAATCATTGGATACTACAAAATGGAATGTATGAATGGAGAGCAAAAACCCAGATGATACTTTGCGCCTGCACAGGATGATCTGAATCTGCGCATTTTGCATTTTTTCGCTTGACAAGCGGCTCATTTGTGACTGGTTAACTAAAATATTATCTCCATTAATACCTTTACTGTCTAACGTCAGATCACTCAGCCCATATATTCACAGCAGGAACACAACGTTGAAATAACGTCAACTTTGAAACGACATTGTTTTTAACGTTAAATCAATATTGAAACGGCGTTGTTTCAATGCTGTATGCCCGCTGGGTTGATTCTGTAGATCTGTTTATTCAATGTGTATCGCCATGTCCGTCTATATTCTACAGTGAAAACCAAGTAGGTTCGGGCACTTTATACAATGTTGTTCGTCTGTCATTACTGACAATGACCAGTCCTAATCAACTGTGTGATGTACGTGTTATTATTTGTGTGTTCTAAGATGGCTGATGAGACCAATCTTAGCTCTAAACTGCCTCTTGCAAATTATACAATGTCCATTACTTGGCAAAGTGTGATTATGAACCTTTTATCAAAGTTTATTTCAATTTGCGTTCATTGGTTTAATATATATATGAGCTCAGTGCTTATATTTATCTATTTTAAAATATATATTCATATTAGCTCATGTGGGACGAATGTTGACAAATGCCGTAGATCCTGACCTATGGCAAAAAGATGATCAAAATCCATTCTCAACACGATTGTTGCTATGGTAACGATTTAGGAACCATACTTTCCTAATCATGTTTTTTCATAACTTTATTCTGGACACCTTCTTATGTATAGGGAAAATACACTCGCATGTGCACGCGGACGCGTTAACTCTGGAAACGTCATTGAATCTGCTCACGATCGCCTTTTTTTACAGTACACTCTCCCCCATTCCCCGACCCCCACCCTGCCGTACCCCTTTGCCCCACTCACTTCAAAGATGGCTGAAAACAAAGGTTTTCCAAATATAAACGGTAAATTTCTTATTTCATCCCAGGATGAACCGTATATTTATATTTGTGAGCCATTAAAATAATGTCATTTTTTCTGGTAATAGCTATTTTAGTTAAAATCTGTAAATTTAAGGTGAATTGTTATCATTGTTGTAGCCAAAATAGTCTTCAGACGTTGTCATGGCACTGGATTTTTGTAGAAATGAAAATAGTGTTAACAGCTTCCTTTTATGACACAACAACAAAGAAAGGAAAATTACAGCAAAATCGGTGGCAGTGCATGCCACTGCCCCATATGAAAAAATGGGCGTGGTATCTTATATTTATTCAGCATGACAAGGGTAATGCCATTCTGTGTACACAGAATGGCATTACCCTTGTCATGCTGAATAAATATAAGATACCACGCCCATTTTTAATTGTCAGCCAATCGGATAACTTAAATCCAAATTGTAATAATGAAAATAATAATAATAATAATAATGTTTTTTATTTTCAGAGGGTTACATATTTAGCAACTATACAGGCTAATCTTCCATGAGGCTTTCTATTATTTACATTATATACAACAACTTGAAAAGAAAATGCATAGGCTAGAAACACACATACACACACTAATAAGGAAGATGATCAAGTTTGAATATACACTGTGAGCTGATGTAAGGTAGTTGCCTTATGTCACAGAAGTAAGACATATCTGACAACAGTCACTAGATAAAAATATGCAGTAATATCCCCAGACAACAATCTTGCCGAAAACGAAACACAAGTCCTGAAACCAGGTTACATGGATACGTACAAAATAAACACATATACAGGATCTAAATAAAAAAGAATATATATATATATATATATATATATATATATATATATATATATATATATATATATATATATATATGTGTGTGTGTGTGTGTGTGTGTGTGTGTGTGTGTGTGTGTGTGTGTGTGTGTGTGTGACTTGTGTTGACATTCATTGTCTAATGATAGTCAAAAAGAATTTTAAAAAAGCTCTTTTTTGTAACCGGTTGATCCTATCAAGATTTCTTTGAGAAGTTCCTCCCCAGATGGCATTGCAATAATCAATATGGGGTTGAACAAAGGACCTATAAAATTTAATTCTTCGATCAGTAGACAAGTGTCCCTTAATTCTGGAGACAGCCAAAGATTAGAAACCATTTTCTTTGTAAGGGCATCAATATGATTTGTCCATGTTAAGTTGTTGTCAATTAATACCCCTAAATTTTTATCGTTTGCCACTATAGATAATTCTTTATTGTTATAGGTCAACAGATAATTCTTTATTGTTATAGGTCAACTGAAGGTTATTATTATTTAAATGAATTCGTTTCTGAGGAGTGGTAATAAGCATAGCTTTAGTTTTAGTAGTGTTTATCAGCATTCCATTTTCCTTATTCCATTCTGAAAGTTTATGCAATGCAGTCTGAGCTGTTGTTCAATACAGGCTTGAGATTTGTCAATAAAGTAAAGGGTAGTGTCATCAGTATTGTTGATAAAATTCACATGCTGAATGAGAAATAGTGCAGAGCTAGCCAACTGATCTGGATCTACACTGTTTGCAAAGGTAGGGCATATCCGGGTTCAGTAGGACAAGGGTTAAAAGCAAAAACGCAATTTTGACGCTATTGAAGGGCCCCTTTTCATTACCAGTCAAGTCAACATCATATGTACTATGTGATTGTATACCAAGTATAATGGTCCATGACTTGTGAATAAATATCTTATCTTATCTTATCTTATCTTATCTTATCTTACCTTATCTTATCTTATATCAAAGTTTTTGACGCAACCAAGGGGCTTAACGCAGTTGAGAGATAAAAAAATTTCCCCATTTACAATTTCCAACCACTCTTCCCCAATATCAATTTCAAGTTTCGAAGAAAAAATCGTAAAAAACAACTACTCAAGTTAGAGTGCGGAACCGAAGACCTGAGGGATGGGTGGACGCTCCCATGGTTAAACATAATACCACGCCACCATCGTGATTCAGTATGTTTAACACTTTAAATGTTTAACACTTTAGTCTGATTGAGCGCTTTTCTAAAAAATAAGTGCCCTTTTTCCAGCTTGGTTCAGTGTTTTAACACCTTAGTCTGGGATAGAGCGCTTTTTCTAATTTCTATTTCCGCACATCCCCACTTTTTGTAATGTGTTTTCAAATATTGTATTCAGTGTAAGCTTCAGGCTTGTTACTTTGGAAATGTTCCGTGAAATTGCTAGCGTATCGAGAATTCAAGGAATACAATGAAGACGGCGTTAGATTTACAATGGCAGAATGTTTTTTTTCTTCTTGAGTTTCTTTATTGTTTCTCATTAGTATTCCCAAAAGATAGCTTACAACAAGTTCCTTATAAATTTATTGACAACCATACCTCTCTTATAGCAAAAACCGTATTTTATTTGATGTGCAGCATTCGAAAAGGGCCTCCATGCCATAAGAAAAAAAAAAAAAAAAAAAAAAAAAAAAAAAGTGAATTGCTTGCACATCAACGACCAGGACCTTCTCAGTTTGTAGATAGCTAATGCATCCAATTTGTGTTTACATAAGCGAGCAATGAAGGCTCTGATCAGCCTGCGCATTCGCGCAGGCTGATCTGAGCCTTCGTTGCCCGCACATGCTATCAAGATGCAGTTCCCTCGTTGTAGGCCATTTGTCAAGCCAATGTCTTTTGCTGCTTTGATTTAATGTTGAAGAGGGTAGGATGTATTGCCATCTCATTTTTCTTCAAATCAAAGCAAATATTAAGAACCGTTTTTTGTGGTTTCTTGCTATTCTCGGAGTAGCTTTCAGTCAAATTTCAAGCAGAAAAAGTCAAACGTAAGCAGTATATCAAGCTGTCTGAGTTGATTGAAAAGACTAGATGAACAAATTACAAAATAAAATGCATTACAGCCTAGCAATGAGAAAAAAAACCTTGGGGTATATAAGAACAGCAAATGGTGTAGTGATCCGCGTAGCCTGAATACGGACTTCTTTCTGCTCGTACGTATATTTTCAGGATCCAGTGATTCGGTTAGCTTTAACGATTCCTGAATGAGTTAAAGACCTCCACGCGGACCGAACAAATATATGTTTTTTACCACAATGGAAGTTGAGCGCGATGGTTGGGTTCTTCTAAAGCTAGCTTAGGCCCACCAGTTATTTATTACTGGCCGTTCCAAGGCTGTACTTTCATTGTAGTATTTTTATTCGGTAAATGTTCTGTAGGTTTTCACTTACAAATGTTTTTTTTTTTTTTTTTTTTAACAATTATGCAAGTTAAAGATATATTCAGTTAAGTTTGAGTTATACAGTTGCCACATCTTTTAAGAAAGGACTGCCAACTCTGCTTACCATCTTATCTTTTTAGGCTGTTTAATTGTATTTGTCTGTTTGTCTATTTGATGTTAAGTTTTGCGTGGATCTGATTGTTTCAGTTCCTGCGTTCACTTATTTACTTTAAACTCCACGGATGCGCCGGGTGTCCAAACCGCCAATCGAATCCATCCTTAGGACTGTATTAACGTACTGTCAGGATTGAAGTCTATCAGGCAGCACAACTCTTGTGTCAATGTTTTTCCGTACGTTTAGGTATATGTACGTATTGGCGTACGTATGGGTACTCACATAGTTGCTAAAAAGTGCTATAACTGCCGGTCATATCT